>CM050175.1:40889455-41134455 GCA_027410445.1 Discoglossus pictus | reverse complement strand
GAGATTTGTTCCCCCACCCCCCAAGTTCCTATACCATTAAAACAAAAATGGTAGGTTCCACAGCAACATATTTATGTTGCATATTTTCAAGTGAAGTTCTTCAAAATGTTGTATTTTAAAAATATGATTACAGTGGTTTAAGTAACTGAAGATCAATCTGGTCAAAATAAAAAATCATCAATGAATTGAACCAAAAGCCTAACTGATCTGAATATGAAAAACGACTAAGGGCCTCATTCAAATGCTAATCGGCCAATTGAATAGGGCTCTATATAAGCACATAGCATATGCTATGTGTTTATATAGAGCCCTATTCAATTGGCCAAATTGCAATTGAATGAGGCCCACAGTTGCATACGTACAATGTGCTCTTTTGAAGATCTGCACTTGATAATAGAAACAAATATTTGAACAAAAGCTGCTTGAAATGAGACTTGAAGATGATGTTTGAAACTAAGTTGGATAGTTATTATTCTCTTTTAAATTGCTGAATATAAAATGTATTAATGATCGATTGTTAATTAAAACACCCCACTCCTGGTAGGACATTATATATGTTGTTATATGCAAATAAACAAAAGATGTCCAAATACAAAATTAGTGTAGTACTTCATCACCATCAAAGTGCAGTCACTATACAACATACACGTGTTACATGACTGTAATATGCAGTTACTCAGATGATTTTATAATTTTTCCTGGAAAGCGAGATATTTAGGAATCTTCCATTAGAGCTCACTGCTAGTTCTGTAACGGCTTCCAAGGAAGATTGAGAACCTGTGACATGTAACTGCCCTGGAAGTCATATAACAATGACTTTGATTTTACTAAATTTTGTTTGTCACTCAGCGCAATAAATCCTCCCGCAAGACTGACCTTCTAATTACCCTCATTATTAATTGTTTCCTTTTGCAGTGACTTCTGGTGTATCAGTCCACCTTAATACCACAGATGCCACCTGCAAAATGAAGAAATTAATCCACTAATGAGATAATTAGATAATGAAAACAAGTGAGAGGATCTCTTAAACAATGAGAGTTGAGTGACAGTGAAAATTTAGTAAATTAAAAGATTATTTTCTATAACTAAAATAGTAACTATTACTAAACCTCCAATTGAAATCATTCCTTTTTCAATTGGTACTTTACTATCCTGCTATAATTGGAACTTTTACTAATACATAACTAATAAATGGCCATAAATGAAAATGGTGGGATTTCTTGACCTCCTATTGATCACTGCATTTTAGCTGAAAAACCTGAAACTCTGGTTAAATCCAAAGAGGTCTGATTTCTGTTCATGGGAGTGTAAGGAGTTGGTATCATGGGTATAAGAATTTGGAGGAATAAGGGGACCAACCCCCCAGACTTTTTAATGTGTGTGTTTCTATGTAGAGAAGCAGATGGTGTGGTCTTGTATACTATAAGCAGTAAGCCCCAGAATTATTTCAGCTATTACTCCCATGGCTGGCATGAATGGTGATAGTATTTCTGACCCTGCAAATCAGGCACAGAGATGGGAGTATAAACTCCTTGAGACAGTTGGGACACAGATTATCTTAGACTTGTAGTGTCAACATGCCAACCTCAAAACAGAATGTGACATTTTAGAAGCAGCAGATGCTGGCACCATAGAACAGGTGTTGTGGTAAGAAGTGATTTGTCCCTCACTATATGGAGTCTTATTTGCTGCTGAATCAGGACCTCCAGCTAGACAAACACACCACACCTGTTACACACACCGGAAGGACCTACCAAGAAATGAGCCTCTCTGCATGTCTTACTAAGCGGAATCATCATACAAGCTATTTCTAGTGGCATATTAATCCTTACTGAATATCTGTTTAATTTCACATTTTCTGGAGTTTTATGATTTTTTCTACTTTTGTGTATATGTTATTTGCACTACAATTTGCTCTACTTGTCTGGTTGATTTATTTTTTCTTCTAACAGTATTCCACCAAACCTACCTTGTTTCAAATTATGTTCTTCAATCACATGGACAGTCACAGCCAATGCCTTTAATTCATAAGTCAATCAAGTTGCTTTTCTAAAGAGCTTCTAAGCAACTTGAGGTGATGATTCTTCTTATTTTTGTTAATAATAAATGTATTATTTAAATGCATATTTATTCTTAAAAATGATAATGGCTACTACCTGTTTTAAGAAATATGTTGTCGCGCTACAAATAAATAATAATAATAATAATAATAAATGGTCACTGTTGTCCTTTTGAAGAACTACACTTGAAAATGTAGAAAATATGTTTGGAAGGTATATTGCCACTAATTTATTAAAGGACCACCACACAATGCAAATATATATATATATATATATATATATATATATATATATATATATATATATATATACAGTGGAGGGCTTCTATCGTTCTTTTGCCCACCATATTATAAATGATTGTTGTGGTGAACTACCTTCTCATAAAGTCCACAACACAAGCTGAGATCCCACTCCATGGCCAGTAAGCTTGAAACAGCTGTACATGGATAGGATACTCAGCTTGTGTAAAATCCAACCTTGGCTTTGCATTAAAGCTGTATAATACAGCATGCATAAGCTTAAAGGAAGCCATGTTTGAAAATGGCTATGGATTGAAGAGCGAGGCATTTGTGGGCACATTTGCATGTTCCAGCTCAGCTTCCCAGAATGCAATGTATAAACTGTTTTTCACGGAATTCTGAGCTGGAAGCAGGTTTTTTAACTTGCTTAAGACATTCAAGTGTGAACGCAGATGTACTATTTATTTACTATATATATATGCACAATAGGAATGTTACACCTAAAGCTGGCAGTGCTTCCAGTAGTAATAATGAAATGCTCATTAGTTTACAGTCCATCCTGAGAAAAAAGTAGACTGGACAAATTCAGATAAAAAAAACAGGCCCTGGAATAAATAATAATTGCATACAACAGATACAACTTCCATTTTGCTTCAGGAGCCTTTTGTGCCTTTTAAGTTCATTTATAAAGAAGCAAAATGCATTTCAAGAGAGTGCAAGATAAGATATGTTTTATTGATGACTCCTTACACATGACCTTCCATTGCCATCTGCCATGATAATGTAACATGACACAGTTCTCTCAGCCATACATTGTTATGATGGAGGGCAGCAGGTTAGCCTTTTACTATCTAGATTTATCCTTTATATTGACCCTTTGATAATGCATCATAGCAGGGACGCAAGCTTCCTGTATTCTTGATCCCTGTCCCTATTAATCTTACAAACAGCACGTGGCTTGATCATTGACAAGATCGCTTCTGTTTGCTTATAATGTCAGTACCAGGAGGGTCTCATGGATAGGTCAGTGCCGCTTGTTTACAGGTGGCATTTAAGGACACTCATAGCTCTGTGCGTCAGTGAGGGTTTCTGCAGAGGCCACTGGATAGAAACATATCTGATCGCCAGCGAATCCTGTGGGTCCATCTGCTAGAATGAGATAAACATCTGAGGCAGCTCAGCTTCCTAACCTGCATTTATTATATATTTATTCTTGAACTTCAAACTTGTACATACCTTGATTTACTCACATTTTATGTTGTATCTGATACAGGCGTGTACATTAGAGATAACTTGTTCTTTGGTTGTTTGTTGAATTATTGTTACTTTGCTGTTTATTGACTGAAAGGACAAGTATAGCACAGAGATGGGCCACTGCTTTGACTGGGGCCACTTGTTGCCGGGTTTGTTTCATTTTACAAGCAAATAATGTAAAGTTGTAAGTGATACAAAAATAGCATAATCTTAAACATGTGTACTGCCTTATGAGAAAGCCCTGTGACACTGTAATAACTGTGTTGTTGCTGTCATTGTTAAGTCATTCAGTCATGTCCAACTCTCTGTGACCCTTTGGGCCACAGCACACCAGCCACATCTATCAGCCAATGCCCCTCTGACCTTCCTTAAGCTCATGTCTATTGCCTTAATTCCTATCTATTTCCGCTTTTGCCATCCCGTTCTTCCTGTGCCTTCAATTTCTAAGGAATCCTGTCTTCTCATGATATGGCCAAAATATTTAAGTTTTAGCCTTGTGATCAAACCTTCCAGTGAACAGTTTGTCTTGATTTACTGTATTACTGATTTGTTGGATCTTCTTGCAGTACAAGGGACTCTAAGCAATCTTCTCCAACACCACAATTCAAAGGTGTCACAATGTCACTGCGCTCAGCCTTCTTTATGGTCCCGCTCTCACATACATATGTTATTACTGGGAATACCTATGCATACCTTTTTTTATAGTGTAATATCTTTACTTTATAATAGCTTTTGCACTCTCTTCTTTCACCCTCATCAATAAGTCCTTTAGTTCCTCTTCCCTTTCAGCCATGAGAGTAGTATCATCGGCGTATCTGAGGTTGTTGATATTTCTTCAGCAATATTGATTCCTGCTTTGGATTTATCCAGCCCGGCCTTACAAATGATGCATTCCATATATAAGTTGCATAAATAAGGTAATTGTATACAGCATTGTCACACTACTTTCCTGATCCTGAACCATTCGGCTGTTCCATGTTCGGTTCTGACTGGGGGCCCCTTGGACCACATACCAATTCCTCTGGTGGCGGATGAGATGCTATATCTCATCGCCTATTTGTTGCGATTGGCAGTTTAATTTCTACTTTGCTCTTTTACTCTAGATAAAATAGATTATGGTCCTTTTGACCCCACATGGTACAGCACACAGTTGCATTGAGGTACACAAGCCCCTTCACCACAATACGTTAGAGATCCACTTATTAATATGGTGAAAACTTTTTGTTTTGCAGAGGCCCATTTCAAACTGCTGAGAATCTCTGCAGGGCACTTGGATATTGTTGAAAAATTAAATGGCGCACTTAGTGAATTTTTGCATGCTAGTTAACAACTGCAATGTACTGTGCTATATCATATGTATTGGTAAAGGGTTAACACCATAATATCTAGACATTTCTGCACTACTTTGTTATATTACTGAATTTGTTTCTTACCTTTGTTCCATATATCTTTATTAATGCCAGTTCTTCCGTGGGTCACTTGAAGGAGGCTCACAGACTGTTGTTGGTCTCATGGCAGCTTTCTTCTATAGGATAAAACTTTCCAGGGATATGGAAGTTTCCCTGTTTTTAGTAGTAAAATAAACTACCCACGTACTTATTTGAATATCAAAACATAATTTTATTAACATGTGCTTAAAAGCCCCCACAGTTCATGCATGCAATGTTTCTATTGGTAAGAGATGTACTAGCCACTTTCAGACTGTTTTAGAAAGTATTCAGTGGCCCGTTAATTTTTTTCTCCAGGTTAGTATGTAATAGAACCATAACAATATGGTACCCATCAAATGGAACATGGTTCATTATTGCATTCATTTATGTTTACTGGTATTAGATTATGGAGAGATCAAATTGTGATTTTAATATTCCCCCCAAAAGAATTCATATTTGTGCAAATACATTTATTGTATTCATCTTTAAAATCAAATCCCTACAACAAGATAAATAATACATTATACCTGGCTATACTGACTATATTGTACATAATAAAAATTAAATTACAACTTTACATCATAAAACATGTTACTGAATACAATAAATACAAGGAGCAGCAATAATGATAATGAATTAGTATTGGTAATAACATGAAATATCTGTATCATACAAATGTGCAAATTGGAGCTAAAGTAATGGCCTGAATAAGTATTTATTGATGAAATAAGAAAATGCCTAATTGTACTGAAAGGTCAATATCTCATCACAATTAGTGAATCTTTCAAGTTTCCTAATATCAGACTGTTTAAATAAATAAAAAACGTTAAAAATGATCAATCATCCAATAGGAGTTTATGAAAGACAGCATAGAAAACAATAATATATATATGTACATTTGTGTAATAAACATTAAACATATAAAAAGATGACAGGCTAAATGAGAGATTAAAAATAAAGAAATGATTGAGGAAAAGATGTGTGTCACATGGATATAATACAGTTGGTGTGTGTTACATTTCTAGTTGCCAGATAGGAGGTGGACCCACTGGACAGAATTATAAATTATAAATCAGCTCTTGAACCAAGGTCTAGGTCTGGTAAGCAGAGGGTTTGTAAGTATGTATTCTGCAGTCAAGGCTGGTGGCAAGCAAGGGTATCCGCATGACAGGATGAACGTTATAGCTGCAGGTCAATACATAAATACACAGTGGTGGCACACACTAGGCATGTGTCTTCGGTCAGGCATAACCTGAACATCTTATAGCTGTATCATGTCAGGTGCCTTTGAGCCTGTCATCCAGTGATTGCTCCTTGTTGCATAACTCGGCATGAAGTTATTGTGTGTCCAAGGTTGGCACAAACAGAAGCGTGCCTGTCAACAGCGTGCCCCGACGGCACCACTTTAACGCGTGCTGAGTATCTCCTTGATCTCACTTTCATTCTCTCTCTGCTCTCTTTCTCTGTTTTTTCCTCTCTTTCACTTTCTTTCCTTCTTTCTCCTTGTCTCTCCTTTTCTCTCTCTCCTCTTTCCCCACCATCTCATCCCCATCCCTCCAATCCCACAGTCCTCAACCACCCACCAATCTTCCCATCCTCTCTATGCCTCCCATTGTCCCTATCTCTCTAACCCTCTCTCTCTGTCGCACTCTGTGTCACAATCTCTATCTCCCTCTCTATCCATCTTTTTGTATCTACCTCCCTCTATCTCCTTCTCTATCCATCTCACTCTATTTATCTCCCTCTATCCCTCTCCAACACTCTCCCCTCTCTCTCCTTCTTTCTATCCCTCTCCAGTATCTCTCTTCCCTCTCCCATCTCCCCCTCCTCTTTCTCCCCCCTCCTCTCTCACCACCATCTCATCCTGATCCCTCGCTCCAATCCCACAGTCCTCAACCACCCACCGATTTTCCCATCTCTGCCTCAGGTCCCACATCCTCACCTCTCTCTATCAATCTCTTTCTTTCCCTCTCTATGCCTCCCACTGTCCCTATCTCTATCTCTCTAACCCTCTCTCTCGGTCCCACTCGGTGTCCCTCTCTCTGTTTCTATCTCCCTCTCTATTCATCTTTCTCTATCTACCTACATCTATTTCCTTCTCTATCCATCTCACTCTATTTATCTCCTTCTATCTCTTCCTCTCAAACACTCTCAATCCATCTCTCTCTCCTCTATGCCTTATCTCTATCCCTCTCCACTATCTCTCTTCCCTCTCACCCCTCTCTCACCACCATCTCATCCTGATCCCTCGCTCCAATCCCACAGTCCTCAACCACCCACCGATTTTGCCATCTCTGCCTCAGGTCCCACATCCTCACCTCTCTCTATCAATCTCTTTCTTTCCCTCTCTATGCCTCCCACTGTCCCTATCTCTATCTCTCTAACCCTCTCTCTCGGTCCCACTCGGTGTCCCTCTCTCTGTTTCTATCTCCCTCTCTATTCATCTTTCTCTATCTACCTACATCTATTTCCTTCTCTATCCATCTCACTCTATTTATCTCCTTCTATCTCTTCCTCTCAAACACTCTCAATCCATCTCTCTCTCCTCTATGCCTTATCTCTATCCCTCTCCACTATCTCTCTTCCCTCTCACCCCTCTCTCTCCACCATCTCATCCTCATCCCTCCCTCCAATCCCACAGTCCTCAACCACCCACCGATTTTCCCATCTCTGCCTCAGGTCCCACATCCTCACCTCTCTCTATCAATCTCTTTCTTTCCCTCTCTATGCCTCCCGCTGTCCCTATCTCTATCTCTCTAACCCTCTCTCTCTGTCCCACTAGGTGTCCCTCTCTCTGTTTCTATCTCCCTCTCTATCCATCTTTCTCTATCTACCTACATCTATTTCCTTCTCTATCCATCTCACTCTATTTATCTCCTTCTATCTCTTCCTCTCAAACACTCTCAATCCATCTCTCTCTCCTCTATGCCTTATCTCTATCCCTCTCCACTATCTCTCTTCCCTCTCACCCCTCTCTCTCCACCATCTCATCCTCATCCCTCCCTCCAATCCCACAGTCCTCAGCCACCCACCGATTTTCCCATCTCTCCCTCAGGTCCCACATCCTCACCTTCCACTCCTCCTCCAACTGCGTGAGGCCCAGGTCCTCCCTCAGCAGTGTGCGCAGATGTTGGGGTACTTATTTAGTGGCGCTCATTGAATTTTATTATAGTTTAAAAATGCAATTTTAAAACTACAATTTACTTTTTGCAAAGACCAATAAATTGCAAATGTAGGGCTCCATTCCATTTGGCCTTGTGGCAGCAAGAAATGGCTCCCTCTCACGTAACTGTGAGAGTTTTTCCTTTGGTTACCAGTCCATGGCTGCTCTTCTAAAACTGCCCCTCAACGTAGGTTATTCGCACACAGCCTGTTCACTGGATAATCTGATTCTGAAGCTCAATAGAGTCCATAGCAATGATGCAGAGGGGTACCCACATGGCTCAAGGGGTAAAGGTTATATGTCATGGGGTTCCATATGGATCCAATGGCTTAACAGGTTCATTTTCGGTGCCCCAGGGGACTATTAGAAACCCCCATAGTGGGGGGTTAATTATAGGTGCCACTGGAGTCCTTATAGGACCTGCCTGGCACAGGGGTTATATTAGGTGTCATGGAGGTTACTTACAGGACCTCTGCGGTTGAGGTTAATATTTAGCTGCTACAGAGGTCCATTATGAGTAATCAAGCCTCATATCTGACACAATTAACATGTTAGGTTTCTTAATAATACCAGATTTGATGCTTATTTGCTTCTCAGCTGCATCTTCTATGGTGGGTGAGAGAACGCAAAGGATTTTTGGACAATCTGAGGATTTACAAGCGCTAGGAGGGTAATGTGTATCATTTTGATTTTAGAATGAGATAGGCTTGGGGAAAATTTTAATGGGATAGCTACGCGTGGATTGCGATTTTTAGACTGTTTAGACCATTCAGCGGGCACTTCTTTTCAGGGCTATTTTTTGGTCTTTTGGAATAGTTGGTGTTGATTTAAAAATCTTCTTGACTTGTTAATCAGAAACCTGAGGCATGGAATGGAGCCCTTGTGTATTTAGGCTTTTAGTATACAGAACTGTAGCAATTGGAACTGCCTCTGTGTCCCATTAAAGGATCAAGTTGCAATAAAAATATATAAGTTTGAAATTTTTTAGTTTGACTAGAAGGAAAGAAACATAAAGCTAGTTTTTAATTAGGAAACACATTTTTAAGCCTCTGCTGGACGCTGATGAAGCTCATAATACGTTGGTGGAAGTTGTGTGTGTTAGAGGGACATTTACATTTCTGGACTGCAATTCTTGTGTTTCCTGATGCAATCAGTCTGCTTCAGGGCCAGTGAGGGAAAAGTATGTGGTGTCAATTTCAATCAAATCCAATTTGCTAAAAAAGCCTTCTAGATTCTCCCTATTCCCTCCTCTCTCACCCCTCAATCAACTGACAGGATAAAAGCACACCCTGTGATCACTGTAAATAACATATACAGCTTACTCTTCACGTTTACCTTGAAGAAGACAACAAACTAACAGCCTGTTTGCTTTTGAACTTCCCCTCCATTCTTCCTGGTTACTCTCAGGTGTGTTGCCATTTCTCATTTATCTTACCTGACAGCACTACATTCTTTGAGTTTAGGCTAAGCTAAGGCCACATCTGCCAAAGGGCAGCTCTAAACACTGGACAAGGGTGGCAAATAAATTAATGAGAAATTATTATAATATATTTGTATAAAGTTAATGTTTTTTGCAGTTTTTTGCAGTTTTTTCATTATTGAAAGAGTAAATTGATTTCTGCATTCATCTTAGTAAATGTACCTTCTCATTTCAAGGCACTGCAGCTGTCTGCCAAAAATAACACTGCTGACATGGTTTACATAGCAATGTAACATAATCTACAATGTCAATCAATGACCAGTGATTTAGCTAGCAATTAGCTAATGCAAAATGAGTTTAAGTTATTATTTATTTACTTGCTTTATAGGGTATTCCTACTTATGCAATTAAAGTGATTTACTCAGCACATGCATAACTGTGCACAATGTTAGATCTAATCTGGGCAAGTTACATGCTTTTGAGTTTACAAGAAAGTTGCACACTCAATAGTGATACCACATAAGGCACTGGAAAAATCAAAAGCATCTAAAATAGATAAATCAGTGTATAAAAGCAAAAATAATGTAATAGTGCTACTTGCATAAATGCAACCTCTGCTCTCCAGAAATGTAAACACCTCTCTCAACACACAACTCCCACCAACGTATCAAGGATACCTCCAGGGTCCATCAGAATCATCACAACGTCTTTCTTTCTAATTAAAAACTAGCTTTATAACTTTTCCCTTGCTTAATTATACTCTTAGACTGATTAAACATTTCCAAAAATGTATATTTATATATTATTAATATTATTTTCATTGGCCAATTGTCCTTTAACAAATCAATAACTTGGTTGTGCTACATGTCCAATGTTAAAAATGAATTACAAAATGCCTTTTAACTTTTACAGCATTCATCATTATGGGTGGTATGTGGACTAATAACCCTACAAATGTAAGACAACTTTCCATGCAAGATATAAAACATGCTATTTTTGATGTAGATATTGGTAATCATATTTGCCTCTTACTCAGGAGTGATTGGACCTTCATGACATGGTATCTACTTTACCAGCACAGTATTAAATACCGTCACATTGAAACATTTTGTATAAAACATACATGCCGCCATTTTCTCCTTCACATCTCCAGAGCCAATGGGAGCCTAGTTCTCTTGACACAATGAGATTGAAAACACAAATGTAACCCTATGTTTAAGAACTACACTTGAAAATAGATAACATGGTTTTAGAATGTAAAAATAATAATAGAGCCTCTAATTAATCACCTTTAACACACAATTTGTTTTTGTGCAGTCCACTTCCTCAGCCTGTGCCAGTAAAGTTGTGCAGTAAGTCGGCAATGGACGTAATTAGTTTGAAAAAGATAAAACATTGTGGGAAAACCATTGTTTGTTCTTAATCACCATTGAAAAGTTGTTTATAGAGATATTAACTAATTAGAAATCATGAAAACTGAAGTTGGGTCTATGTTTGTGTTACACAAAAAGGAAGAAAATCTAGCCGTTAGCAAATCTATGTTAATATATTTTCCTTTAAAAGCAGACAGTTTATGAGGACAAAAATATGATATATATAAATCATAAATGACTTAGTTATATTATGTCCTCACATACAAATGACATAATTACCACTTCTTTAAGAGGAAATTCTGTTTTTTACTATAATGAATATGAAACCACTCTCATCTAATTAACACATATAGAGGCAGCTCTAATATTAATTTCCCATTATTAGGAAAGCAAACAAGTTGCACCCATGTTTAACCCAGACAAATACCCCTGAATCCTGCCTGATTCATTTCTACATTTAAAGAAAATGGATCCATGTTTTATAATACATGTAAAGGAACACAAACTAAAAAAACAAAAGCTGTTCAGATTTCAAAATTCATTCATTTAAGATTGTACATCAAACAATTTACACCATGAAAAGTATATATTTTAATTCAACAAATCAAGTTATATTTAAATATCCTGGACTACACATTCCTATGTACGTACTGCAGTGAAGCTGCTCTTAAAGGTATTATGCTGTTACAACTATCTAGTTGAAACTTGACTTAAAGGCATATCCAAGTTTCATGGATTAATACATTTCTGCAATTTTTTGGCAAAAAGCAGCCTATATGTATGCAGCACATCTCATAAAACATTTTATTTTTATTAATATCTAAAAATCCCTCTAATGATGATGTTGACACCTTCAGGGGGTGTCTAAACAGGTATCTGTCCCCCCCCCCCCCATCTACATGCACCATTAGGGGAACAATATTAACCCACTATTAACCTGCTGTTGCTTGCTCAACCAATCTCCTGCAGCTTCCTTTCTGTATATAAGCAGCAATACATAGTGCATATCAGTGATACACTACATATCCCAGGCTGTTTTACAGCACAAACAGGAACCCAGCATTTAAGTCAAATGTTTCAGCTAATCTGATTGGTCAAAACAAATAATCTTAAATGTGATGCTAATTTAGCTTGGGTTTGGAGGATGTTAACCCTAATTTGCAATTGTTAGAAATGACAATAGATTTTGCAGACTTCAAATGTATGTGTTTACATGTTTATTTGGGGATTTTTTCCTTGCAAAAATGTTTGCATACAATACTATTTCTCCTCTAGCACTTGAATTCAGAATCCAGCAAACTTAAGTATGCCTTTAATCATGTAAGACTCTGGTGTTCAGGACTAAACTATGTTTCTTCTTGTTAAAATATATACTAATATACATTCAGAAAGAAAAACCTGTATATTTTGAAATAACATACTAGAAACATTTATTAAACAGGATGCAATTGTCTAATTTATTTTTTATATTTTAAGTAATGGTATTCTCCCCATAACTGTTGCTGGTATTTAGGGAACAGTTACTCTGTATTTTATTGATCTAAATAACACGTGTTCTGTCAAGAGGGGCAGAACATGATCTGTCCAGACTTAGGTCCTTCCCGAAATCCTCATCATTAAAACTGTATCTGCATATGTACAGAACTATAAATAGGGCAGAAGATACCAAGTAGTATATGCTACACAGTCAGACATTTATTAACAGATGTCCTTCATCTGATATATTCTGTACATGATAAATAAATATTTTTAAAGTAATTTGGCCAATTCAAATGGTCTATCTTCATATTGTGCATCCACTGGAGAGAGTGGTGCATTCATTATGTAAATTGGGACAATACTGGTGAGCTGCTTGCTCCGCAGCTTTATTTTTTCAGTTATAAAATATATTTACACAAGAGAAGCTATTATACACGCAACAAAAATGCTACAGAAGTCGTCCCCGCCTTATGTATTTATTTCGCTCCCTACCGATTGCCTTGAATTACATGGAGTTAGACAAACTACAACGCCAAGTCTTTAAATTTATATGGCAGAATAAATCACATCGTATCTCTAAATCAACTTTGTTTATCCATAAATCAAAAGGAGGTCTCTCTTGCCCCAACTTGAAATTATATTTTAAAGCGGCACAATTGGCCTTTGTTCCAATTGCACACTCCCCCACTCACCAGCCTCTTTGGATATTTATTGAGAACTTTATGATGGCCCATATATACATGGGACTCTATTCCATGGATCCCATACCCACTGACATGTTTGGGTAAATTGGACAGCCCGTATATAAAGCATTCCATAACTATTTGGTCATGGGCTATCCGCAAATTTCAGCTGATCCCGAGATACCCCACTCCTACTCCCATAATACCCAATCCCAGATTCCCGGATACTCTCCGTGCAGCCTCTTTATTATGGTGGAAATCCCATAACCTACTGACGGTGAATTCCTGGTATCGAGATAATACCACCTTAACATACACTCAATTAAAAGAAGAATTCAATATAATAATAATAACACTATACATTTTGTAGATTTAAACACTTAGGGCCTCATTCTATTATCGTCCGTAAATCGGCCGTAAGGCTGCGATTCCTTGCGGGGGTTCTGTTAACTCGCAATTCAATTATACGGCCCCGCAAGGATCTCCTCTTACGGCCGGCCGCATATCTTGGAATCGGCCGTAAGCTCAGAAATCTACAAAGTCAAAAATAAATTCAAGCCTGCACTGTACAGCTCTGTAAATGCTAGGGATCATATTGGGGTACATGAGGATTAAAGGTAACCCACTCTCAAGCTTGCACATCAGCCCAAACCCGAGTTCAAATTAACTGTTTATTTTCCGGCTGCGGCGTGGGCGTATCTGAGGTGCTCCAAGCACTCTGGACTTTTTACATGGATATTTGACATATATTAAAAAAAATATATTTTACGGATTTGAGTATAGGATAATTATGTGCTATTTTTTCTAACACCTAAAATCACTTTATAGTCTTCTCAAAGTGCAGGATGGCTTTATTTGAGCTATTTTATGTGCTTAATTGGTGCTAGCGGGACCTCTTTCCTGCAAGTAAGCTGCTGCTCGGTTTTAGCCTTGCAGAGAGGGTTCCCGGAGCAATTGAATTGCAAATAGGATTTTCTTACGGCCGATTTCCTTGCGGCCGTTTTAGATCAAAGGATTTCCTCCGGCGCGAGCGGCCGCAAGAGATAGCAAGGCACCGGCCGCAAGCCTGCCGGAATCCCCAGCCGGAGGGGAATAGAATAGCAGAATAGCTTGCGGCCGGTCCTTGCGGCCCCGCAACGGCTGCAGCCGCTAATAGAATGAGGCCCTTACTCTCCACGTTAGAACATACACTAGGTAGACCGACTTCAAAATGGTTTACTAGGCTATGCCTGTCGGCTCCTCTTACAAAAGGTATTGTGGGTATCCTGTATGACACTTTTAATTCCCCTCGCGCCACCCCCCTTCCAAAATATATACAAAATGAGAAAAAGACTTAAATTGTAAGTGGGATAGGGAGAATTGGCAAAACACTTGGCGAAACCTAACTAGGGGATCTTTGAGCTGTAACATTCTGGAGACCTCTATTAAGGTTCTTCATAGGATAAATATAACCCCGGATAAACTAATTAGATGGAAACGTTCCCCTAATCCTAACTGCTTTAGAGCTTGTCAGACCTCTGGAACCTTTTTCCACACGTGGTGGTCATGTCCCATGGTGCAGTCTCTTTGGAACAAGGTTTCCATCTAGCCTCCACCATACTTGTCATGCCTGTTATGGCTAAGGCAGATATAGGCCTGCTAGGGCACTCTTTCCCCTCACTATCAAAATACCAAAATAGACTCCTTCAGTACTTAATGCTAGCAACAAAAAGCCATATAGCCAGACAGTGGAAATCCCCCACTCTTACTTTACAATCAGTCATCAATAAGATGAATTACATTGCAATAAATGAAAGGCTGACCCATGTACTGGAGGACCGTATGCCTACTTTTCTCCAGATATGGAATCCCTGGATTCATTCTCCCTATAGCCCCCTTATCTCGTGAAATCCCCTTAATCAACATTGTGCTATCTCTTGCTATGCTTACATTGGAGCTGCGGACTGGGGGCTGGAGGAGGCGGGACGAGCGGTGGATCCGAGCTGGTAACCATCAGGACTTATACTTCAATACCCTTGAGACAAAATTATGTTTTTTAATTTAAACTTATTGTGTAGTCAACAGTGTTTTTTAGTTTTCTCTTTTATTATATGGTTTTAGCTCATTTAGAGCTATATTGTGTCTATAAATCATAGTTGTTTTTTTTTTGTTTTTCTTTTCTGTTCGTTTCTTACTGCTAGGCTCTGGATGTTTGTTCTGCTAGACCGAGCCTACCAAACTGTTTTATTTTAGGTAAACTTTTTCCCTAGAAAATTGGAAAAAAGAGGGGATAGATCTTTTTGGTTTACTTTATTTCGATGTTTATATGGTATTTTCTTATAGGTGTAATGTAAGGTTAACCTTTTCTTCTTCCCTTTTCCCTATAACTGGGTATGATTGTATGTGAATAATGTCAAAATGCTACTTGACTTTTATGTTATCCTCTGGTTTATTTGGTTACCTAATAAAATGCTTTAGAAAAACAAAATGCTACAGAAGTGCAGTGTTGCGGTTCAATCTTCCTTTTATATACAGTATTTAATTAGATAAGCAAGTCAGTAATAGGAAGCTTTAATAACCAGAAATGGGTTACTGGTCGCGGAAGGGCAGAGCATTTATATGCATGGGTTTTGACCAGGTTCTTCATCTAGGGCTGGACACATTTTTACATTTATTGCCATAAAAAACATGTCAAAGTCATTAAAGGTATACAGAAGTTTCTGGGTTTCAAATGTTTCCTAAACAGCCACTGATTAGTAGAATAATATGTATTATATTGAAAAGTTGAATTTACTGACATATTTATAAGCTGGGTACTGCTATCTGGAATTGCACACCCCTAGGAAGCCTAAATTACAGTGGGTACAGGTTGCACAGCATCTGGGTACAGTTTGTGACTTACAGAGGAAGTGCTGCAAGTCACATGGTTGCTGGGGTCACAGCTTAATTATCTCTGCCTGTCTCCTTGTGGGAAATGTAGACACCAATAGCAGTGATGTAAGCTGCACGTGTAATGTGGCGTTAATGTGCTGCACAGATTGGCACATGTTAGAAAGTACTATTTATTTTCATATGAATCTGACTACATTTCCCAGGCTGCTTTACAGCACAGACAGCCACCCCAAATGTTTCAGCCTCTGCTTCCTCCTGATTGGCCAAATTTTTTGAAACAAATGCTCATTTAGCCTGGGTTTGGAGAGGGTGTTAACCCTGTTTTTCAAGATATTTATCTAACTTAAAGGTAAGTGTTCAAATGTTTATTTTGGTATTTTTTCATGCACCACAAATGTTTGCATACACTACTGATTCTCCTCTATCCAATGCATTCATAATCCAGCTCACTTAGATATGCCTTTAAGTAATTAAGCAAAGTCATGTTCACCCTATTTCTGCCATGATGTGGTTAAGAATGCTGAGATGTCTTCCTCACCATTTTTCCAATCATTAACATTTCTATAAAACAGCCTCTAAATAAAGATAGATTTATCTTCGTGCTCTATACCACCTTCTATCCCAAATAAATATTATAGTTTGCTATTTTACTTGTAAATGCACATGAATTGACGTTTACATTGGACCAGGTTTTACATAACAAGGATAAACCAAGGATATATCGTGTGACCTGGACTCTACAAACCAGGTGCTGTGTAATTGCCCCTGCATCTTGGTCCATAATATCTGCACGAGTAAGGCACTTCTGGTAACATTTCAAAAGATGAGCCCATGATATCTATCTAATTTTTTCAGTTTCTGGGTATCATTGAGCATCTTAGTTTGGATTATCTGAATTTGGGAATTGTTGGAGATATTTGGGGATCTGGTTTCCTTTTTGGTGTCCGAACACTTGGATACAATCATAATAAGTTTGCATTGCACTGTGATGCACTGAATTCCTCTTTTCTCTGAAACAACAGGAATTCCACAACATTCACTTTTTGTAGTGTTATATAAATTATAACTATTATAGATTATTGTATTAATAGTAATTGTTTTTTACAATCACATTCTATCAATATCATCCAAAATGCTGTGTTATTTACCATTATTGAATATGTATTGCAGAGATTTAGTCCATCATGATGTTGTCTCAACTAGTGGTCACCCAAGAGTCATATTTCAGGATGGAGTTTTATGATTGTCGCAATCTGCTTCTTCAAGGGGGCTTGATATGAACCTAGTTCACACCTACCCCAGCAGAATTGTGTGGTTCTTGTTCTCTCTGGCACAAAAGGTGGCTTCTGAAGAGGGCAATGCCCAAAGGTACAGGCAGAGAATACTGGATACAGGTTACCAGTGGCCTATGGCAAAACCCTCCCCAATTCAGGATACAAACACAAAAAACAGCCTCACACCATGGATATGTGAAACTAGAACTCAAGCTTTATTGAATCATAGAACCAACATATTTATACATCTCCCATACCACACCCTTGTGTGCCTTTGTGTATGTATGTAATGAAACATATCGGCCTTGCAACCTTGGTTGTTATAGAAGCACTTGAGATCAAACTCATCAGATATCTAAACGACATGACAGATGTTAATAGCTAGCTGGGCAGAAAACCTTGATGCTAATCTCAAGTGTTTGCTTAGGACTACTTGAAGTGCATGTATTTGTCTCGGCTGTTGTTTATCAAGGCCTGTATGTGTGAGGATGCAATGTTCTGCAGTTAAGTTTATGTGCAGAGCATTTTTACCTTATCCTCATGTATTCTCCTGTTCTATATACATAATCACAATGCAAAAATGTCATGCTCCCTTGGCCATATCCATATTTACTAGTAATATTAGTCACTAAACAATGTAATCTTTTAAATTCCCCGCCACGGCTCCTTAAAGGGGCCGCGGCACACTATTACCCAATCCCGGCCGCGGCACCTAAAATTAACCCTCCTCTATGCTGGGGGTCCCCATCGGGACCCCCGAAGTGTCCCCATATAAAACCCCTGCAGCGGGGGTCCCCGATCGGCACCGATCGTGACCCTGCTGCAATTCAATTTTAAATTTCCCGCCTCGCGGGTCCTTAAAGGACCGTAAAGGTCTTGAAAGGACTGGCACTAAAAATATTTACCCCAGGCAACTATAATTACCCCATTAACTCATGGTGGTCAATCCAGACCACCATAAGGCCTTAATTACCCCATTAACTCATGGTGGTCAATCCAGACCACCATAAGGCCTTAATTAACCCATTAACTCATGGTGGTCAATCCAGACCACCATAAGGCCTTAATTAACCCATTAACTCATGGTGGTCAATCCAGACCACCATAAGGCCCTAATTAACCCATTAACTCATGGTGGTCAATCCAGACCACCATAAGGCCTTAATTAACCCATTAACTCCTGGTGGTCAATCCAGACCACCATAAGGCCTTAATTAACCCATTAACTCATGGTGGTCAATGCAGACCACCATAAGGCCTTAATTAACCCATTAACTCATGGTGGTCAATCCAGACCACCATAAGGCTCTATTTAACCCCATCAGTCCCATAAGGGTATATTATTACCATTATGGGCCTGTTACAACCCAACATTAACCACATAAGTGCCATGACGGTCCTCAAGGACCATCATGACACTAACTACAAACACTACACTATAACCCCCAATAAACCATTTAATCTAAACTAACCCCCCTCTACACTAATCTATTAACACTTACACTACCTACCCCCTAATAAACCTCCCCAACACTCTAATTACAAAAAATAAAAAAACCTACCTTACAAAACACAAAAAAACCTACCTTACAGAAAACAAAAAAACCTACAGTACAGAAAACAAAAAAACCTACAGTACAGAAAACAAAAAAAAATACATTACAACCCCACTCCCCACTACAGAAAATAAAAAAATTACACACCTGAAAAGGAAAGACAGATAAACACAATACAATACATACATATAATACATTACATACATTACATACAATACATGACATTACATACATTACATATAATATATTACATATAATATATTACATATAATATATTACACATAATACATTACATACAATACATGACATTACATACATTACATATAATATATTACATATAATATATTACATATAATATATTACACATAATACATTACATACAATACATGACATTACATACAATACATGACATTACATACATTACATATAATATATTACATATAATATATTACACATAATACATTACATACAATACATGACATTACATACATTACATATAATATATTACATATAATATATTACATATAATATATTACACATAATACATTACATACAATACATGACATTACATACATTACATATAATATATTACATATAATCCAAATCAAATACCCCCTATCTATCTAACATACAATCTATATAATTTAAAATAAATCCTAACTATATCAAATACATCCCCCTATCTATCTAATATACAATAAATCCTAACTACATACACAGACCCTTATTCTAAACTAAACTAAAATAATTGCCGATCGGGGACCCCCGCTGCAGGGGGTTTATGTGGGGACACTTCGGGGGTCCCGATGGGGACCCCCAGCATAGAGGGGGGTTATATTTAGGTGCCGCGGCCGGGGTTGCGTAATAGTGTGCCGCGGGCCCTTTAAGGAGCCGCGGCAGGGAATTTTAAAGTTTTAAATGCAGCGGGGGGCCTGATCTATGCAGATCGGGGACCCCCCCTGCAAGGCGTTAATGTGGGGACACTTCGGGGGTCCCGATGGGGACCACCAGCATAGAGGGGGGTTCATTTTTTGGGCCGCGTCCAGGATTGGCAATTAGTGTGCCGAGGGCCCTTTAAGGAGCCGCGGCGGGGAATTTAAAAGTTTTAAATGCAGCGGGGGGCCTGATCTATGCAGATCGGGGACCCCCCCTGCAAAGGGTTAATGTGGGGACACTTCGGGGGTCCCGATGGGGACCCCCAGCATAGAGGGGGGTTCATTTTTTGGGCCGCGGCCAGGATTGGCAATTAGTGTGCCGTGGGCCCTTTAAGGAGCCGCGGCGGGGAATTTAAAAGTTTTAAATGCAGCGGGGGCCTGATCGGTGCCTATCGGGGACCCCGCTGCAAGGGGTTAATGTGCGGGGGCTGCGGGGGTTCCTATGGACCCCTGCAGCAAGGTGTTCATGTGAGGACACTTCGGGGGTCCCGACGGGGACCCCCGCATTGAGGGAGGGTTAATTTTATGTGCCGGGGGGGTATTTGGAGTACCCCCCACGGCAGGGCTTATGTGGGGGACTGCCGCGGAGGTCCCTTTTAGGACCCCCACAGCAATTGATGAGGAGTGGGAGCCTGCGATATCATCTCGCAGGCTGTCACTCCTCATGTACATTTACGCAGTGTAGATACGTACGGCCCTGCTGCGTAGCTCATACGTTGCTCGCAGCAGGGCTAATTTCATAGCATTGTAAGTTGGAGAAACTTTGCAGTACGTAGGGCTTAAGTAGAAGCCTCTTATTTACGAGGCTGGAATTTAATAGATATATATGCCATGGGGAACATCTCCTAAAACAGCAACACCATTTCACATAAAAGTAATAAATTAACTGCTGTATTATTTACTTTGAGATTCTAAAACCATGCTGCCTATTTTCAGTTCTAATTCATCAAAAGAACACATCTTAAACATCTCCCTATTGCTTTTTTTGTAATGATCTCTTGTGCATGACCTTGGTTCTGCTTCAGAACGTCTATATTGAATTGCTGCCTGCTCTGACTTCTTTTATGACCCTGATTATCTAATTGATCAATGCTTGCTTTGAATTAGGGATTGAATCTCAACCTCAGAGCTCCGACCTATGCTATATATATCTGACAGTAATCCAGTATATGCGATTGTAATCCAGATATCCCTTACTTCCTTAGATCCAGAATGCAGCATTATGGGGTGACCTGAAAGCTCCTTCTGCACTGCTCCTTTTCTATATATCCATGCTTAGTGTAAATGAATAAATATTTGACAGACTCTAACATTTATTTTTCTATGTGAAATCCTCAAAAGCATCTTATAAAATACTGGAATTGGTATAAAAAAAACTAATCTTTTCCATTGTTGCAAAGTCACCCTAAGTCTACTGCTCAATGAAGCCCCATACCAATTCTTCCTGTTCCCCATGGCAGTTTTCCATTACAATCAGAATCCTTTGTTCTCAGCTCAAAATCCATAGAGAAAAAAAAGCTCATTGGTTATGGTCCATGAGATTTGTTTATTTAGTTAGAAAATAAATCCAGTGTAGTCTTAAAAACTCATATTTGAACTGTCGACTTTCAGGGATTAACAGAGATCCTTAATTTCACTCATTTTAGGTGATGTGGGGAAGATCTGCCCAAGAGAAGATTTTGTCTTGATTAGGGCTCCAAGCACTTCATCGCCCAATGAGGCTTTCCTCTTAGACATTTCTATCTACCTTGATAGCCTCCTGGGAAAATCGTTCCACCTTCTAAAGAGAAGCAGATAAGCAAAAGTCTTAAATACCTGTAAATACTAGTAAATACTACTAGTTTAAATGTAATTTTTAAAGATGGAATTGAAACCTTTTTCTTGAAAACTTTTGTTTGCTAACCAGTTACTATACAAAGAAAACCCTACTGTATGAGTACATTTTCCTTTAAGGGACCACCTTAGTTCAAGAAAAAATAACCTAACAAGCAAAATTAGCAGCTCTGTAAGCCATGGACATAAAATAATTATTAGTGGAAATGTGATTTTTTTCCCTATATTTTGCATATGAGTCCAATAATCCATTTTCTTTTTGTAACATCACTTCCTAAGAGCTGGATCATGAGGGTGTTTTTCTATATCGAACAGTGGAGTGGAGGAGAGAAAAGGGAAAGTCAGTAGATAATTGGATAAAATTGAAAAATTGAAATTGACACCATACACTTCACAGGCCCAGAAGCAGAACATTTATAAATTCAGTAAGTTAATTTAACCAATAGATGCAAGAACTCACCCCTCTTACACACATTTCCACAAAATGTATTATGGATAGCTATACAGTTCAGCAGAGGCATCACATCATAAAGTGTTTTCTAAAAGCTACAATACAAGATATTTTATATACTTAGTGGTTGGAAACATTGGTTGTATGTTAAACACAGCATATGGGACGCACTACCTCGTCTTAGAATATAACCAGGGCTTGTCTTTTTTTGGGGGGGGGGGGTTCAGTGAAACTTGCACTTCCATAACAACTTTATTAGAAAAACAGCAGCTGAAAACATACCTAGATTCTTTCTCCCACAGAAATAATGAAAACAATCATTTTAATTTACATTAGAAACTATATAAGATACATAAGACATATATAAGCTAAAAAAAATATTTCTGTAACACATTTTACATTTCTGTATTTTTGTTATCACAGATGGCGAGCAGTTCATTACAGTAATGGAATAGACATTAACACAATACAGTGTAAGGGAAAAACAATATATGAAGTTTAGGAGATGGGAACATGGACTATGTGGATCTAGTATCACATTCTAATGAGTATTTATAGGCAATCTATATATGTTTAAAGCAAATAGAATAAAAATGTGTTTTTAAAGTACTAGGAGGCCTTCAGTGGTCAATCTTAATATGGCTAAGGACCATATTTTAGTAAACACTGAACATTGTCCAGAATAAACAAAGAATTCCTTAGACAATCTGGGGCACGGCTCCAGTACACAGCCCTGTGCAGATGACTTCGCTGGATACGATGCTACATGGTAGCTCAGTTTCAAACTCGCTATAAATGGATAATTCAACAAACAACTTTAAAATGGATTAGAAACATGTTCATTAATACATTGGATTCAGGTTTGTGATAATTAATATAGAAAAGTAAGGAAGCTGATCCAGGAGAAAACATATAGTTCTGGGTTCTGCAACAAATGTATTTTTCCCAGCATCAGACTATTTGGAAATGTTTTCATTGGGTTTAATTCTCTTTCCACTGAATAAAGGTTAATAGATTAGTATATATATATATATATATATATATATATATATATATATATATATATATATTAAAACTACAATTATAATGTTGTTTTTACCTTTGATGTAGAGGTTTTGGCAACTTTTTTATATATAGATTTTTTAACTTATATTTTATTATTAACTTTTATTTTTAAAGTGCCAACATATTCCGCTGGTTTATTAAAGCAATGACTTACTTGGAGAAATAGTAGTGATCTTACCAGATGCTCCCTGCCGTGGTAAGATAGTTGCAGAATAAGCTAGCTGCCCTTAACTCTGCCTGATATTTCAAGTAATTTTGTCTTGGGTCTTCCCCAGGTAATTTGTGCAGGCTGTAAACATTTACCCCACATCTATTAGACTAATGTTTTTATAAGTTTGGTAGGTTATGGGGTCTGGTATCCGTGATCCCACCTCATGTATACTAAGGGCCTCATTCAAATAATAGCCGATTTACTGCAATCGGGTTACGTCGACCCGCTGCCCTACATTTTCGCTGCTATTCATTTGTCCGAGCGCCCAAGCCAGCCCTCCTTCCCGCTGATCACAAACCATGCTATCTGCAGTAAGCATTCGCGAGCTTGAACATGATAGATGCCACAAGCCCGTAACTCGTGTTTCAAGCCCGCAAACTCGGAGCACTGGAAATGCAAATATAAATTCAATACAGCACTGTAAATGATGGGAAACACAATGGGTGACATTAGGATTAAAAACACAAAATTCTCAAGCTTGCTCATCGCCAAAATCAAATACTTTATTTCATGTTCAATTTCCATGCAAAAGTCCTACAGGCTTGAATGTCCTCCAAGCCTGTAACTCGTTATTCAAGAGCATAGGGCTTAGAATAAAAATGGAGGTTGGATTCCAAAGTTCTACGGGCTTTGAGATTGAAGCCCGTAGGACTTCTGACAGAAAATAAAATAAAAGTATTCTATTTTGGCGATGTGCAAGCTTGATAATGTTGTGCTTTTAATTCTAATGTCACCCATTGTGTTCCATATAATTTACAGTGCTGGATTGATTTTTTTAGTGGCTTAATAAGTGCTCCGATTTGTCAGTAAGCCCTTTGCGACACCTCCTTGGTACAAGTAAGCTGTGGTTCGTGTTTAGCCAATTACGGGCTTGACGTAAGGGTAATCGGAGCAATTGAATAGCGATTAGGGATATTTTGCGCCCGCAACTCTAGCGGCCGCAAAAGATCAAAGGCTTTGAGAGACGTAAGCTACGAGTGATGGAATTGTAGCTAGTAGAACGTAACCCGATTGGAGCACGCAAACGTAAGGCAATTGAATAGCAACGTAGCTTGTGATCAGCATTTGCGAGCCCGGATCTCCAAAACTTAGCAATAGAATAAGGCCCTAAGTACAACTGAATATATGCAACTATTAGATGGACCACCATTTATCTTTTTGCTATACATCTTTTGAAGGGATAGTCCAACTGACAACCAATTTAAGTGTTAGTATATCTGCCCCAGAAGGAATCATAGAGACTGAGTGTCTTTTTTCACATATACTTGTTTGCATATTAAAGCAAGACTAAAACCTCAACATGTCTTGCCTTTATAATGAAGTTGACATATTGGGGGACTTGAAGCAGCAAATCCCCATCCTAGTAAAGTTCAATTTTTACAGCCTTCATTCTGGCCTTATTCATCCTCCCAAAGAGAAAAGTGAGGATTCTTTATCAATCCTACCAAAAATCGACAATTCAGAAGGAATAGAAGCAAAGCTTGTTTGATTTCAGTCCTAAATAATTTTGATTTCACAATGAATATACCGGTAAGTAGTTTTGAAATGCCAGCGTTCAATAAATGCACAGAAAGGCGACAATTTACTGATGCTGCTGCCATATTGGTAAATAGTAGTAACATTAGTAATTAGGGCAGCTCCTGCTAAGAATGGGACCTCTGTGAAAACCCGACATGTTGGGTACTATGCCACACTAAAAGAAGCGCTGTTGATCTTGGAACAATTTAATTTTGTTCACAGTTTGGCTCCTGGACTTAAAATTAAAAAGCTGTAAGAAGACTGATATATGAAGACAATACTAAAAACAATAAGTATAGATTCAATTCTATAACAAACAGTGAGTATATATATATATATATATATATATATATATATATATATATGTATATATATATATAATAGGTTTGGACAGGCAATGATTTTTATAATATGAAAATGTGCAAAAGTGTAATGTTGTATGTTGTCAGTTATTACATTTTTTTTAAAATTCTGCGCAAGTGTGACTGTTTATAAATGGCTGCCAGCCGTTGCTCTATAAACCTATGTACACTTGTACATAGACGGTTACATTTGATATAATCGCAAAACAAACCAGATCGACAGTCTTTTTCCACATAAAGTGCAGTATTCTTAAATGTTTTATGTGATCTGTCACATACGTAAAATATTTATTGCTCTCCTTTTTATTTCGCACAGTAGCTTTCCCTTCTCTCCTTATTATTTTGGAGTGCCCTTGTTTTGGTACTATTGGAAATAAAACTGTTTAATCTTAAGAACTTGTTCTCATATTAAATTGTAAATTAAAAAAATAATATCACCCAATACTAGAATATTCATTTTTTTTTAACACATTTGATAATATACATGACCTTTTTATGTCCACAGTACTGTAGAAATAAACATAGCAATCAAGGAGCCCTAGCACAATCTACAATGGGAGTTTCCATGCATTTTTATAGATGTATTGCTTTTTCAGTAACTTACTAAAATGTCTTTATATGGTTGCAGTATGTCTGTATATCCTAGTGTTGAATGTATGTATTGTACAGAATTGTAACGGAATGATGGAATTTTTTTTCAAAATGTAAGTGGCCCTCTTTGGCCATTTGAAATATCTGGAGATAAAATGAATCACGTAGTGTTATAGGGAGATGGTAAAATATTTATGTAAGCAAAAACCATGCAAGGGTTAATGGGCCAGTAGATGCAAGTTTCATGTTAAGCCTATTTTATAGTTCACTATTAATTATATTCCCTGTTACATTTTTTGTTCCTGTTTAGTGTGTTACTATAACATTAAGGGGTTTGCATAGATCACTGGGGTGACTGTACAATCTCTGACTGGTGGTAGTGACGTCGCAATGGAGGGGGTGTCAGAAGGGAGTTGACACATGGGGCTTTATATTGTTCAAGTTTTATCAGATTAATGTCTTGATAAAGGGCAAGGGTTGGATTGAAACATCCAATGGGTTTATAAGACCTGTGAGTGCTGTTCAATGTGGTTTTTACCACTTACAAATCACTAATATATTTGTCGTACTGCGAGTTTGTGTATAACGCGAGCCTCGCAATGGGTGCCGAAGGGGGAGAGGGAGGGAGAGATGAGGGAGGGAGTGAGGAGGGAAGGAGAGAGGAGAGGGAGGGAGAGAGAGAGAGAGAAGGAAGTAGGGGGAGTGAGAGAGGGAGAGATGGAGAGGGAGAGAGAGCGAAGGAGAGGGAGAGATAGAGAGAGAAGGAGGGAGAGAGAGAGAGAGAGAGAGAGAGGGAGAGAGAATGATAGGGATAGAGAGAGAATGAGAGGGGGAGAGAGAGAATGAGAGGGGAGAGAGAGAGGAAAGGGGGAGAGAGAGAAGGAGAGAGAGAGAGAAGGAGAGGGGGACATATAAAAGGAGAGGGAGAGAGTGAGAAGTAGAGGGTGGGAGCGGGAGAGAAGAAGGGAGTGAGAGATAGAAGGAGGAGGGAGAGTGAGCACAGAGAGAGAGAGTACAGAGAGAGATGGCGCTGAGAGAGATAGGGCGCAGAGAGATAGGGCGCAGAGAGAGAGAGGGCACAGAGAGAGAGAGGGACACAAAGAGAGGGAGAGAGAGAGAATGAGAGGGAGAGAGAGAGAGAGAATGAGAGGGAGAGAGAGAGAATGAGAGGGAGAGAGAGAGAATGAGAGGGAGAGAGAGAGTATGAGAGGGGAGAGAGAGAGGAAAGGGGGAGAGAGAGGGTAGAGGGAGAGAGAGAAGGAGAGGGGGAGATATAGAAGGAGAGGGAGAGAGTGAGAAGGAGAGGGTGGGAGGGGGAGAGAAGAAGAGAGTGAGAGATAGAAGGAGGAGGGAGAGAGAGTGAGCACAGAGAGAGGGAGAGGGCACAGAGAGAGAGAGTACAGAGAGAGAGGGCGCAGAGAGAGAGGGCGCAGAGAGAGAGGGACCAGAGAGAGAGGGCGCAGAGAGAGAGAGAGTGACACAGAGAGAGGGCGCACAAACAGACAGTAGACACAGTTTTTAAGACAATATTATGCTGTCATTTTTGATGGGCAAGTGACTAGTTTTATATAAATGAGAAAGCATCATGAATTTATCAAACATACTCCAATTTCAATTTCTTATTTCTTATCAATTTCTTATCAATTGTTGCTCAAGATTCCATCCAGTGTTCTCAAAGATTAATGCAGAGTATGTAGAGAAACATTGCAATGGACAGAGGTAAGGAAGTGAGTAGTAAGAGAGACTGAGAGAAACATGTAACTGCTAGTTTATTTAAACGACTACTCCTGTGCAAATACAGTTGGTTTATATTTGTTTATTCAAGAAGTTGTCAGTATCAAATCAGTATTTAGAGGAAAAAAATGGCAGGTCTTCTCCCACCTTTTCTAGTCTCTGAAACACTAAAGTTAAAATGTAAGCTTTAAAAGCTACATAAAATATACTTCCTTTAAATGCTCATCAGTCACTAAATAAACAAATTATACTATATTGCATGACCAAGAGGGATACAAAAAATAAATGTAATAATATAGTGAAGGCCCTGAAGAAAAACGCACAAGTTTCTAGTTCAGGTTAGGTTTGTCTATTATCTCCAATATAGGAAATAAACATCTACCTTTTAATGTAGGGATCCACAACCTATACAAACCCATTAATACCAAATGTGGTTCGAATGTGACTATATTACATATGTGCTTGGACATAATTAATAGCAAATAGTAGCATGCAATCAGGTTAGGAAAATGCTTTGTTGTTTGATCTCTGACATAACATGATTATCTGTAAGTGCATTTTTATGTTACACAAAGCAGACTGCTGGCCTTTAATAGGCTTTTTTTTTACCATAATCATCAACAATGTCCATACTTAGCAATACTTGAGGAAAGAGCTTTTCCTTGAGTATCACTAAGTACGAACATTGTGCATTTTATAATAGATTGTTCCCTTTTATGAAGCTGGCAAATGTACTTTACGCATTCTGTGTTTTAGCTTAGTATAGATGAGCAATACAGATAAAAACAAAGCACTTTTATCATGCAAAAAAACAGTAGCGTCTAACTAGCAACTGTGCGTGCAATGTGTGGAAACAGTGCCAGTTATTGGTATTTTTAAGCAAATATGTCTTCAGCTATGAATTCAAACATGTGCCAGTTTGTTTTATTTCTTCTACTCATACTCTAAAATACAGGCTTTGTGATGAAATGAATAGACATGCTCCATCATTTTTAAATACATTTTTATCTACATTGGCTGTTTTGAAATAACAACAACTTCTACTAAGACATTGTTGTTGTTCTTCAGTCGTTTAGTTGTGTCCAACTGTCTGTGACCCTATGGACAGTTCCTTCTCCACTGGACTACAATGTGTCTGACCTCTTTGCTATGACCTGCCCATATTTGGGTGACCCTACATGGTATAGCTCACAGCTTCATTGAAGTACACAAGCCAGAAGGGGACTAAGACATTATTACACCTTTAAAACAAGATGGCGTCTCTATTCCTTGGCTCCACTAAGCAAAAATTTAGTGCAGTTTGCTTCACTCGTAAAACACTACCGAGCTCTCACACCACATCGAAATGTCCATAATATCTTAAGATCTGATTGGCTGTCTCATAGAGATTTAATCATTTATTCAATAAATATCTTTGTGAAAAAAGAATCGATTTCAAAATCTCGAAACATTTTTAAACAAATGCTGTTTAGAGATCTTTACATTGGGATGCTCCACATTGCACTGCATTAAATGGTCCTTTAATTGTGTAAGATCGGAGGCTTGATTGCTTAAACCGAACACAACTAAGGAGCCAGTGACAGAGCTAGAGAGTGGAGGACCCCGGTGCAAGAAAAGAAGGTCGCCCCCCCATTTTTTTGTGCTGGGACCCGGTCAACCCCTGGCCCCCTCCCATGCTAACTCATATTATATATATATATATATATATATATATATTTTTTTTTTTTTTTATATATATATTTATATATATAAAACTAAAAATATATAAATAAATATATAAATAAATAATACATAGTATTCTCTCACTCTTTATTTATAACGTAATATAATGTATATATATATATATAAATATATATTTATATAATATACTGTATAAATAAATAATATATAGTATTCTCTCACTCTTCATTTATAACATATAATATATATATATATATATATATATATATATATATATATATATATATATATATATATTATACAATTATATATAAATAAATAAATATGTTTATATACCTAATATTATTTTATACCTAACTGTCCCCTAGGGAATGACCAGCCAGAAACCGCTCATGGAACCTCCTGCCCACCCCCACCACACACACCTCCCCCAACCAACACGCACACACCTCCGCTGAGCCTTAGCAGTTTCAGCACTTCCTCCCCTGCCAGCGCATCTTCACTATGGTGCAGGAAGTGAGGTAATTCGGGATTTCTGGTCAGTATATGCACAGGCAGGGCAGGAAGGGCTGGAGCTGGTGAGGCTCTGGGAATGCTCCTGGGGGGCAGGAAAGGCCAGAGACATAAAGTCCAGGGCTGGGGTCATGGGGTTGACCAGGATGGGTTGGGTTGGGCAATAAAAAAAAATATCGTTCTCAAATCATTTTCACAGCACCGGAGCCGCCACCCCACCCCCCACCACAGAGCTCAGGGCCTCGTGCATTGCACTGGTCGCACCGGCGGTAGTTCCGCCCCTGAAAGGAGCTACTATCGCCTACAATCAGCTATTCCTATGAGCCTCCAGGATCCCCCTCATCTCCCACAACTGGCTATGAGCCTGAGGATACCCCAGGATCTGCAATCAGCATCCAGGGGGCATCTGGCCCCCTCCACCATCACTTGTGTTTTGGAATGGGGGTTCATTATCTCTGTAGGACCCCTATGGTAACAGGGTTATGTTGGGTGCCATGGGGGGCCCATAGGGTCCCCTATGTCAACGGGTTACTTTAAGGTGCCATGGGGGTCCATAGGTATCCCCATGGTTTGGGTTAAAGCCCCCATAGGGCATAGTAGGCATTGAGGGGAATACCTGGGGTCATATGTTTAGCGTGTACTGATAGAATACATTTAACTAGCGGAGAAGAAACTCCAAGACTTTCCAAGTAGGGGTTTTATTTGATTTTTTGGGTGGCATAGAATAGAGGCCTGAGAGGGTAAATCTATGTTATAAAAATGTAATATGCTATTTATTAGTAAAGTTAAAATGCCACTGTATAATAAAACAATGTATATGTTTGAGACCTTTGAGTTTGGCTAACAACATTATAAACAGGAACACATTCATAAAGCTAGTTTTTAATTAAAAAAATATGTGTTTCTTCTGCTGGACCTTGATTCTCTCCATATTATTTTAATGGAAGTTGTGTATGTGGGGGGGGGGGGGAGTTTCTTGAGAGCAATGCTTGCACCTATTGATGCAAGCTGTATGCTTCTTGGCATGTAATGGGGTAAAGGGTGTAGTGTCAGTTTAAACCAGATGCAATTATCTTAAAAAATACTGCTTCTGCATGTTATCTCTTCCCCCAACTCTTCCTCCACTAATAGATACAAAAGACACCCTCATGAAACAATTATATATCTATGTTGCATACTTCAAAAACAAGTGCCATTTTTCTTAAATTACTGTGGTCCATTAAGTTACCGGTATTTCCAAAAACATTTTTTCTTACGATCTCCCTCTTTATTGATGTCTTGCTCTGCAGGTTGGTTCTTTAATAATAAAAGGGATGCAGACCCCTGTGTTATTGATAGGACAACAGCACTCTATCAACACTGGAATATGCAAGAAATGTTGTTGCTCTTTCTATTATTGATTTTAATAGTTTTAGTGCTTTATCCAAAGTGCTTTGAACGGCTAAGAGCAGCAATCAGATGTAAAGAAAACAGATCTAAAGAGGTGAAGTCCTTGTGTATAAGCCTAGAACACACAATGCTTTTTATACAATGCTAGACTGAAATGGCTATTAAAGGATCACTGAAGTTCAAGAAAAAAAGCTACTTGTTTGTCAAGTATGTCTACCAAATTACCAACAATAGCACCCTCTAAGCTACGAACATAAACATATTTCTTGAAAAAATCTGAAGATTCAGATTTTTTTAGTACAGGAATCAATTTGTGTTTTTATATCACATCCTCAAAGCTGGATCGGTGGAGAGAGGGGTAGGGACGGAGGGAACAGAGAGTCTGCCTTGGGTAAGTTTATGCAACAATAAAGTCAGCCTGGTCACCTACTCTGTGAGCAGCACTCTTGGATATGTATACCCTCCTGGCAGTATGGCCATGTCAGAATCCCGAGTGTTAAAGCGGTACACTTGGGGGTCAGATTGCCTTGTTCCACCCCCTGCTCCTACATTTAGTTTTTTTAGGTTTTGTAGTGGTCCCATCTCCCCCCCAGCCCTTGCAATACATCATTCCCCCTCTCCTCCCCTTTCCACCTTCTTCTCCCCTGCCCCCCACCTTCCTCCCCCATCCTCTTAACATGGTCATCCTTCCCCTGCAGCACGTCTTCTGGCAGTGTCCAAGAGTCGCTTTTGACGTGACGTCCATGCGACGTCACTCAGGACTCCCCAATACTGCCAGAAGACATGCTGTAGGGGAAGGATGACCATGTTACACAGTAAGAGGAAGGGGGAGGAAGTGTGTAATCCCGAGCGTGGCTCGGCGTTAGCATTTTAGGAAGAAAAAATTAACCCTGAGCCACGCTCGGGATTAACGCTTAGGGAGTTAATCAATTAGAATTGAGAACACACCCCTTCCTCGTCAATGGCCCTGAAGCAGGACATTGCATCAATAAATACAACCACAGGTCCCCTGATACTGAAACACTCCTATTACATACACAATTTCCACCAATGTATCCTGGAGTCATCCATTGTTCAGTAGAGACCTTAAAACATATTTTTTAAAATGTTCTTATCCAATTATCCTAGCAAATGCTTTCTCTTTTCTCCCTCACCACCCCACTCTCCAGTGATAACCAAGATACACGCCCTCATGATCCAGCTGTGAGGGTGTAATGTAACAAACTCTGGAAACTGGGAGCACATTTGTAAATTGACAAGGAAATTGGGAGGATATTTATAAACTCCCCCCGGATTTAGAATCCATACCACTGAAGAAAAGTTTGGATATAATGGATATCTTGCCAAAATCCTGAATCACGGGGCTACATCTGTTAAGGTTTGAAGTGATGGAGAACTTGTTGTTGTTCAATCATTCATTCGTGTCTGACTCTCAGGTATCATGGAGTAGGTTGCCAGTTCCTTTTCCAGTGGATGGGGATTCGTCTGACCTCTCTGCTATGACCTGTCCATCTTGGGTGACCCTACATGGTATTGCCCACAGCTTTATTGAGGTACACAAGCCCCTTCACCACGAAAAGGTAATGATCCAGAAGGGGAGGAGAACTTGCAGTGATGTAAAATCTAAGGCCCTCATTCAATTGCAATTTTGCCAATTGAATAAGGCTCTAAATAAGCACATAACATATATTTTTTAAAGATGTTTTTGGTTAGTAAACATCTATCCAAAAGCAAGGTCTTCACTAACTAAAAACTTCTTTAAAAAAAATATGCTCTGTGCTTATTTAGAGCGCTATTCAATTGGCCAAATCGCAATTGAATGAGGCCCTAAGTATATATGCCTCTATTTGGCTATGTATATACAATAGAATACAAAAGAAAAACAACAAAAGGAAACGGTATTCATTATGAAATCAAGATTTGTTTTATTTACACATTATTTACATGATTAAAAAAACTAGATGATTGCTCAATTGCACTTTGAAGGGTTTATATTGGTAATTATTTATCAGCTTGCACATATGAAGCAAACATGCTGTCTTCTTTTTCCAGCAAGACCTCTGGCTTGTCATATTCCATGATGGCTCCTCTCTTCATCACAATGACCAGATCAGCATTCAAAATGGTGTGAACGCGGTGCTGTGAAGAAGACAACAGAGGATGAGACACCAGCACAACACAAGAGCTGCACAACAGGACAGCGAATCACAGCGCTCCATAATGCAGGGTCAATGTAACCTTTCTTATAATGCTAGTTTTGAGTGACGGATAATATTTAACAGACCATTATAATCAAATATTTAAAATATACATTTTTGAAGACAAACAACACATTATTAGAATGTAAAAACAAACTGACTCTGATTTGTGACAATTTCAATCCAATTATGCTGCAGTATAATCTATTATATTGTTATCTTCTGATCAACTTCCTGAGATGGTAGGAGACTTTAAATGCACATTTCCACTAGTCCTGCGAGCACTGGAACTTTTAGTTGCCACATTTCCACTGTACAGATAGATGCTTTCTCAAATTCTCGTCCCACCAGAAGAAGTACATCAGCAGAAACCAAAGTCCATAATTGTTACTGTGCTCTTGTAAAGCATTATGCTTTCCATTAGACCTAATAAAATGACTTGTAGTTTTAGATGAAGCATTCTGATTGTGCACATAGTAGATTGCTCTGCAGACAGCCTCTTATCACATTAGTTCATCACCAAAAACCAAAATGCTACCTTCCACAGTAGCATAATAAAAAAAAAAAAGGGTATACAAAATGCAGTATTATTATGTGGAGTTCTGAATAGTATCACAATTTGATCACAGTGATGTTAACATTAGTACCGTTATGAATATTAATTTTCCTATGTATTAAAACAGTTGTGTTGAATGAAATTCAGTGCCCTACTGGCATCTTAATGGTTAACAAAGAAAACAGTGCGTGAAAGACCTGCCACGTGGGCGGCTGACCCAAATCTCTTCACAAACAGCATTACTTGCAGTAATTGACAAAAAAGGAAGCACAGCTACATAAGGAGAACCTGCTTGTCGGGAAGTCAGAGCCAAAATGCAGCATTACAGAAGGAAATCTTTATAATTGTAAAAATGTTCTAGTTTCTAAGACATGGATATATAATGTATGAATGTGCTAGACAGAATAACGGGTATGTTGATTTTATGTTTTAGAAAACCTCAGGCAGATATATATATATATATATATATATATATGTTTGTCTAGATTGTAATTATGATATCAAATATACACTTCCCTTATTTCTAAGAAGCCTCCAGCGTAACAGATTGCTACCTTCTGGAGCCTCCCAATTTCTTCCTGTTATCTCTCAGATAGGCTGCCATGTTGCAAAGCTGTGACTGAGCGTTGTGCCCACAGTGGAGGAGCACCACATTATAATGTCTTATGCTGCTCAGACAAACAGCATGCCACTGTCTGATTGTTATCAGCATGAGGTATAAGATAACGTGGTAGATCTTCAAATTAGGATGTGCTAGACCTCCTCTACTAAAATGTCTATTGACTATTTATTTCTTGACAAATGCCGTTTTAACTTTGTAAATTAACTTATCAATCAACAGCTGAAACTATTTCAATTAGTAATTAGGAACTTCAAGAGGAATGCATCTTAACAAATAATTAATTATTGGTAATAATGAAATTTTCACAGCAGTAATTCTTCCTGACCAAGGCATATTCACTAACTTCCAAGAGGATATCACTTCTTGTCTTTGCACATATAATTTCCGATAGCTAATACTTCCAAAATTAGCAACAAATTGTGTGCCTGAGTAACACCATCTTGATTCCAATTATAATGGAAATCTGATTTTAAGATGGCCCTTTCTTCCTTGTTAATAGCTCCTTTTAAATATATTCATTCAATTTATAACAGGTTGCTGGATTTGCCAATGTAACTAATGTCATCAGCAGCCGATCTGTTTTTTTAAGCATTTCTTACCACTTATTTAGAAAATATTCAATTATTTAGTAGCACTGGACAAAGGGACATTATACACTGGACACCTCAGTGTTTTATGTGCTTTATCTCCTATGTAATATTTATGCCACCGAATGAAGCACCCAGTCCAGGTGTTAATGAATTAGTGATTATTTGTCACTTTTGATGTATATTGCAACGTCGTTCTGCTTTTTTCTTATAATCCACTGAAATTTACGATATATACACAATATGAACCCATTCCAGTTGTCTACCAGGGGCAGCTATTTATAGATCTTCCCTCTACAAAGTCATCTCAGAAGTGTCTGACTTCACAGGTTCTAGAGACTTAATAACTGCTTTAATGCTTCTTACAGCAGCATAAATTAGCAACCTGAAAATTGAAGCAGACACAACTAAAATAAAGTGTGTTTGTACTTGGTATCATAATTAGCATACAGAGATACCAGGGTATATACACACATCGGTCCCTGTTATATCACACCATTTCCGAGTGGAGAAGTAGATCACATGTGATTAAAGGGAAATATAGAAAACTAAAAGGAAATATTAGAACTTGTTGAGATTTCATTAGAACTCTAATTAAGAATTAATCTGATTTATGTCTTTATTAAATAAGTTACTATTATATATTTATATATTTATTTAATTGTTCAGTCGTGTCTGACCACAGCAGATCAGGCACATCTATTGTTATGTCTCTGGTTGTACTTATCCATAAGGTTTTCTTGGCAAAGATACTGGAGTAAGTTGCCAGTTCCTTTTCCAGTGGACAGCAAATTGTCTGACCTCTACGATCTACGCTTTGACCTGCCCGTCTTGGGTGACCCTACATAATATAGCATACAGCTTCATTGAGATAAACATGCCCCTTCACCACCACAAGGTAGTGATCCAAAAGGGGATACATATATATATATTAATTGAAGAGTGAAGCAGCCGTGAATGTCCAGTAACCTAGTAATTTAGTAATTATTAATCCATATATATATACATAGATTAATAATGAGTATTGCAATATATTTTGATACCTTTTGTATTGGACAAACGTCTTATTTATAATGACGAGCTTTCGAGAGGCTAAGCCTCCCTTTATCAAGTCTCAAGCAATACTACATGAGATGGAACCCTCAGTTTGAATAATAACAGCAGATACAGAGAGAGTGGAAACAGCATCTGACATCATCAGGTAAATACATATATGGGGAATAAATACAACATAGCAAAGGAAACATATATACACATATTATATACACATATACATCAATATATACATGAAAAAGCAGAGCACTGTAGTCCACAGCATTTGAAATAAAGATGATCACATTCTTCAACTCTAAAAACACAGGACTTAATATAGACTTGGGCTTTCTAACACATTATCAGAATTTCATGTGATTTTTTTCTTCTTCTTATACTATAACAGACTTAGCACTCTTAGTGAGGTATTTGTCCAACAGGAAAGATATCACTGTGGACTACAGTGCTCTGCTTGTTCATGTATATATTCATGTATATGTGTATATAATATGTGTATATATGTTTCCTTTGCTATGTTGTGTTTATTCCCCATATATGTGTTTACCTGATGATGTCAGATGCTGTTTCCACTCTCTCTGCATTTGCTTTTATTATTCAAACTGAGGGCTCCATCTCATGTAGTATTGGTTCAGACTTGATAAAGAGAGGTTAAACCTCTTGAAAGCTCGTCATTGTAAATAAGACGTTTGTCCAATACAAAAGGTATCAAATTATATTGCAATACTCATTATTAATCTATGTATATATATATATATATATGGATTAATAATTACTAAATTACTATATATATACAGTGGATATAAAAAGTCTACACACCCCTGTTAAAATGTCAGGTTTCTGTGCTGTAAAAAAATAAGACAAAGATAAATAATTTCAGAACTTTTTCCACCTTTAATGTGACCTATAAACTGTACAACTCAATTGAAAAACAAACAAAAATCTATTCGATCAATGAAAAACACCAAATATGCCTCAAATTAACTTGCAAACTCACTCACAGGCTCCCTGGCTCTCCCCCTTTGCTGTTTGTGAGTGTGTACGTTTTTTTTGTTATTACTTGGCGTTTTCTGGTGGTCTTTCGAGTTACACTGTTGAACACATTTTGGCAGTTAAAATCGTAAAGTGCGTGCCTCACGATCAGCGGCAAAGTGCTACTGGTTTCAGCAGTGATCACGGCCATCGACATGAGCGCCTTCTGTGCTCATGTCTAGGCTGTTTTAAAGTCCTACGGTCCTCGCGATGAGCACCTTTGGCCCACAATTTTTAACATTGCGTGACGACAACTCACAATTACGACAACTATAATATGTGATATGTGCTACATCAAACATTGACCTTGGTCTGATAAACAGTCCACAGCTTCAATGTTTTAAACACCTAGCTGAGAACCCAGAAGACGACTTTGTGCATAGGTCCTTAACAAACAGAAAAGGTATTTTACAACTTTTGTAATGGAACAATATTTCTCACACCTTATTTGATATATCTTACCACCATCAATAAACCAATCCCTTCATTTTCAGGCAGTGGTTTTAGATGGTTGAGACTTGATTTTATGTTCTTATAAGAGTAAGGCCCATGCACTCCATTTATACCAGAATGTAAATGTAATATAATTGTTATGATATATACATGGTACACTAAGGAAATATACTGTCAAATAAAAAATCCATATGGATAAAAATAATATATTGGATACTTACTGCTATGGTCACCACGGTACGGTCATCAAATGCCGTCATCACAACCTTTTGTAATATGTTTTCCTGCGGTGAGAAAGAAGATTAAAAAACATATGTGAAATGTGAAGTACAAATAAACTGAGTTAAATCTATGATTTTATCTATCTGGCAGATTAAAAAGACTCACAGCACTAGCACTGTGATACTGTGGGGTCAGAAGAGCAATATTATCAGCATGAATAGGCACAATCTGTCTTATCTTTTCATGCACATCACAATGGCAATGTATTCTGTTTCACAGCACAACATTAACCGGTTCAGTGCTAATGTTCAACATTCTGCAATAATCTTAAAGAAGGTTATTTCATAATGCAAAAATCCATAATACACAAATATTTAATTCTATACAAAATATGATTCTATATTTATATCTATAAAATAAAATATAAATTTATAATTAGTATATTTATGATTAAAGTAAAATAAACATTCTATAAGAAAAAAATAATGGAAAAATAATGGATATATATAATTTAATAAACAATTCCATACATGTTAAGCTCATCAGAAAGTGCATTTTCTATTAAAATTATTTTATTTTCTGTTACCTTATTTTATTTAAATTCACAAAGGTTGCATGGGAGAACCTTATTTATATAACACTACCAAACCTCTTCCACTATGAAAAGAGAAGAATGCACACATATTTTTCCAAAATGTAATGGGGGTATAGCCAGATTTTGTTGCTGCATTCACAGCTACCCATGATTTAGATTTGGATCAAAGTTTTTTTATATATATTTATAATTTTATACTATTGGACAGCTATGCGTTTTTCCATCTGACCCTGTATACTTATCAGGAGTAGAAAGGCATGCCCTATTACAAAGCACATAGTCCATTTTCTCTCTAAACAGGTGACATGCTCAAATTTCTTCAGCCAGAAACCACTTAGCCTCACTATCCTTTCCTCCATAACCCTTTCATTCCAATATATCTGCACCACAGTAAAACAATTTCCATTTTTGATATGTATTAAAATATTAAATATTAAAATGTATTGCGTAGCCCTTCAGTTGAAATAGATTGTCCATTGTGGATCTAGATTATAAGACACAACTTGTCTGCATCAGTTTGTTTAATGTGTTATTGTACTAAACTTTCTTTAAACCTTATAATATATTCTCTAATGGGTTTAATGTATTAATTTTGCTTCGCTATTCCATTGTATTTAGCTTTACAGCAAATGTTATTTAAAGTACCACTGTAGTGCCCCAAAAGTTTATTTAACTACTGATTAGCAAAAAAATGGTATTTTAAGAAAATAAATTCAAGACTTACATGTGAAGTTTAGTGTTTTAGATTTCAGCAAATATATTACCATCCACCCCCTTGTCTGCCTACTTTAGGACTATCTTTTCTGCAGTGTTTTTATAAACCAATGAGTTATCTATACTGCATGGGAATAAGATTCTTGGCAGAGCCAATTGAATCTTCTTGCACAACGCAGGAGATAATATCATAAAATTAACAGAATTACCCTCAAGCTCCCATTGATTCGAATGTCTGTTTTCTCAGGAAATATGTTGAATTAATTATAAAATACATAATCTATTAAACTCTATCATATGGATCCACTAAAATGAATTATAAACTACAGTCAAGGTGACACCCTCAATAGCCCATGTTAACCCGTGATGCAGCTTCTCGGCTCTAGCTGTAGTGATCCTGGTAATGGGTGTGTTTCCTGGATCTACTGTGAATGTACTATACACTTAACTTGCTTTTTACTACCTATGATCCTGATCTTTACCATCCCCATGTGTCAACCCTGTGTTAGTAGTATATTATATATTTAAATAAAATAACATAACCAATATTCATCCATGAATATACAACATACACTGCTAGATGGTATATATAGCATGTATGTTATATGTAAATAGGTACATTTTAGCAGTATTAATTATATTTAAGTGAAATAATAAAACTATGCACAGGGTTCTTTATGGACAGCATGGCAACTAACATTAACCTGATATCACAGGGGTCTCTGAAGACCCCCATGGCAATCTAATTCTAAACCATGGGGGTCCCTACGAACCCCCATGGAACTTAACATTAACCAGATACCATAGGGGTCTCTATTGCTCCCATAGCGCTTATAATTAAGTCTGTTACCTCCCTGGATAAGCAGGCATATCCATGTTGATTGTTGAAATTGGTCGTCTTCTATCTTGCTTGACGACTCTTGGCTCCTCTCTTCAGTCCACAAAAAGGGCCCCACCTAAACAAATCCCGCCAATCTAAAATAAAATTAACTTAACAGAGTTCCTCCTCAGAGGAGATCCCCCGCTATTGCATTTCTGCACTCTCACCTTATTTACTATTTTTATGGCTTCTGGTTGGCTAAGATATATGTCAATCATATTACAGCCAATCAGAAACAAGTATTTGAATGTCTCCACACCATTTCTGGTTAGTTAAAAGCTAAATAATTGGAATCAACAGATTTCAATCCTTGCATTCTGATTGGTAGTGACCCCCATGGTATAGGTGTTAATTTTAGGTGCCCTGGAAGTCCCTACAATGGTTAACGTATTGCCAACAATTGCAGGATTGCCAACCAATACGTGCCTGCACCGACGGACAGAGCTGAGAATACCTAACCCCTATAACATTCTTGTGCTACTCCGATCTCAATGTGTAAAGGCTCATTGCAGACCTAATTACAATACCAACGATTTAGTAAATTGCATACAGTCCCAAGTAGAGCTGATACGCAATGAGCCTCTACTAAGTCCTCTTAGTGAATTCCCCCTATTGCTAATTAGCTATGTTGTCCATTTTTTATTTAACATTATTAGTATAAACTATATATGTGTTGGAGTGGGAAGATTCAGTAAGAGTGAGAACCTGGCCATCCTGTTCCACTTTTGCTGGACACACCCTTTCCCTGCCAAACAATGAACTAATTAGGCCTGCACCTTCTTTAATTAGAGAGCTATATAAGGCAGCTTCCCGAGGCTCGGACAGGCCAATGTAGTCTCATTCGGGGATGTGTTAGGCCTCTGTGTACAGTTTATAATGAAAAATAGCTTCTCTTTCAGTATGTGTCTAAAGTGATTTTTTGTTATATTGTATAATTGACAAGGAAAGTCAGTTGAGACTAAAGAATGATTTGATAATCCATCCCTGAAGTCACACATTTATTGGACATAACACTGTTACACTATACTTTCCCATTTCACATATACTTACAGTAGCCATATCTATTGATGCTGTAGCTTCATCCATGATTAAAATACTGCTTTTTCGCACAAACGCACGTGCTAAGCAGAAGAGCTGCCTCTGACCCACACTGAAGTTTTCTCCACCCTCTGTGACGGAAGCATCTGGGGGGACAAAAAAGAAAATTCTGTAAACAATCTTATTCAACTATTAATTCTATTCGAAATATATTGTTTTGTTATTTATAAAAGTACTTGTCCACTATCCTAAACCTGGAATGGATAAGCGTGAAACTGTTTAATTTGACAACTGGGTACGTACGGTAATTTAAATTATATTCCTTCACTTTAGATTAATTTATCACATGATGAAAGTTACAGAATTGAAAGTAAAACCCTATAAATGTTTAAAAGTCAGCTCATGAAATTCAAGCAATATAATACAGTTCACAGTAATTATGCAGTTCCAGGGATTCAGCAGAACTCCAATAATAATAATAATAATCATTGAACTGAAGATGTGTGAAATGTTCTAAAAATATGCAGATTGGGTTTGGAATTTTACCAAAATGGTTATAGATTTGACTTTGCTCCAGCTGAGTCTTGTTTTGCACATGGAAAGTAAAACTTTACATTTAGTTATATCTTTGTGCAAATTCCCACTCAAGACAATAAAAGCAATATTTCAGCTATGTATATTTACATATCTTGCCACCAACAACAAATAATACTGACCAAATATAAAGTCAAACTATAGTTCTAAGAACCTTTCATAAGGATTTTTCACTAAATATAAATATTAAACATATGATTAAAAATAGCAACTATAATGCATTTTTTTAAATGTTAGTATGATACATTAATGAACAGTGTAATGTAATAAAAAGTATTTAATAACTTTATGATATAACATTACAATGAGATAATTGGATAGTTCTTACTTCACTGTTCTATGGCTGAATATTAAGGAGACATCAAATATTTTAACAGTGTATCTTTTAGCATTAAAACGAAGATAATATACAATATGGAATTTATATAAAATTATATATAAAAATAAAGCATACACTATAAAATATGACATTTTATTAATCTTTCCTCACACTTTCATGTTTCTGAATATTAAAAGCAATAAAGTATTGTTATTATGTGCTATTAAGGGTACCTTGTCCCATATGTTAAAATGTTTAATATACCATTGATATCATTTTATATTACAGTTAAAAAGGAAGCAATGTTTCCACTGCCAGTAAGAGCAAGTAGTGAATTGGTAAAAAAACAAACTCATAATTACTGAATTATGGCACTCTAGGAGCCTATAATGAAGTTCTTTAATTGGTGTAACTGCTGAACATATTTATTTTCCATATAGTTCGACAGACATAAAATCATTTGGTGAAATTTAATATCTACTGATGAATCTGATTAGATAGATAATGGCAGACAGGAACAAGTTGTGACAGGACGGAAATATGACAGATATGTTATATACTGTATATGACACACAAAACCAATTTCATTTGCATTTTATATTAGAGTAGTTAATTATATTTTTTATTTAACTCAATTCCTTCAGAATGATTTCTGATGCTAGATTTGAGATACAATAGTGTTTGTTCTCTTCCCCTGGGAGATTAGATATTCATATATTACTTGTACCATTTATCTCAATTGCTTACTGAGAAATGTGAGGTTTTATAGAATGACATTTATCCAACTGTTTTACATACACAAAACAGTCAGAGGTGCTCATCAGAGAACTAACTAAACATAATAGGTTAGTTCTATGGCCATGATAACCCACTCTGAGGGCAATCTCATTAAGCTCACTTGCGCCCTTCACAGGGAGAAATATCCTGTAGTATATCAGTCTGGTCCCACTCACTAGAGTGACCCAGCCCCGAAATACCAGGCAATACTACCCTGAACAGGAGAAACAGCAAACCCCAGACGCGTTTTGGCCTTTATGGCCTCATCAGTGAGGTGCAAATGAAGTCCCTAAGGCACCCCTTGCTCACTGTGCCGTAGGGAGTACAGCTGCACCTCACTGACGAGGGCACAAGTGAGCTAAAAGAGGTTGCTCTCAGAGTGGGTTATCATGTCCCTATTAAGGTTAGTTCGTTAGTTCGTGATTGAGCACCTCTAACTTTGGTTTTTGTTTTACATACAAGAAGAACATTTTCTTGAGTCCATCATATATTTTTTAAGGAAACATTAAAAAAACAAGAATGATAAACAAAGACCAAACAATGCAATTACATGAAAAATACATTCATCTACAGCTGGTGCTGGGTAATAGGTGTCCCTGAGGCAGCAGAAGGCCCTTAAGGGTTCCCCTGTGCTACATGCTTTTCAAAGGAGGAGGAGGAGAGCATGTCCCACTTCCACATATGAACTCATGAACTATTTTTAAACCACATAACACATTTTCACATTACAAATAACCTTACTCATTATAGTTTTGTTCTCCTTAACGGAAATCTGGACTCATCGATACTGCATCATCATGTAGAACAGAGAAAATCAAGTGTAGAAGATGTAACAATTTCTCATTTGAAGTTCTTTTCACTAATTTATAATTGCGTTTAATTGATCTTTTAAGTTTATAGCACTCTGTGTTTATTTACCTTGAGTGTTATCTATAGATGAGATACTGCATTACATATTGAGCGTATAGGGGCCATCTCTCATGTCCTAAAGGGACCATAAATTGAATGCTATATATGGTTTATATAGTTTATAATCCTTTATATAGTTATATACTTTTCCCAGCAAAAGTTCAGAATGTCTTAAGAAACCAAGAGATCTCTGACGTTGGTTGTAGTAAAATGTTAACTAACCTTTGCAGGGTGTTTGTGATTTTTACAGAACCTGCAGAATGAAGAACATGTATGGGAGAGGATTGCTGTTGGATTTAATGGGGTATAAAAAAAAAACAGTGAGCTAAGCGTTAATTTAACACTATTAAAGCCTTTTTTCTTCCTGCTTTTTAATGCGTTGCTTGGTGTAGAGAAGCATTGATACAATCCAAATCCCTTTAATGTCCTCTCTTTCGCAAACAAGTGAAATTTAATCAATTGTTATGGAGTCAACATGAGGGTAAATTCAAGAAGCTACCACGGGGTCTGCAATGACATTTTTCCCATATGAAATAGACATTGCAGCCATCATCTACTTATCAGCTATTGCAAAGCTTAGTAAAAATATTCTGAAAACATCATACAATGGTTGTTGGTAGATATAACTTTTAGATAAATAAAGCAATTTTTGTGATAGAATATAAAACAACCAGCAGGTGGTGTTGATGGAGTACATTTGATTTCTTTTTCAGGCTGTAGCACAGTATGATACTAATACATAGTAGGAACAGAATATAATAAAAAGAATATCAATAAAGTGGTGATGAAAAGGTTTTTTACACCTCCAATACATTTACATGTTTTCAAAAGAAAAATCTATATCCTGGTTGTCTAAGGCCAGTAATTTTCTAAATAGCATTAATAGAAAATAAATATATATATTTATATATTCAAATGATAAATTGTTCTTCATTATTCAACATTATAGTGTGCACAGATTTATGGAGATAGTGGCCATTGCATTGCTTGCAAGATCTCCTTACTTGATATAGTAAGTTTGCCACTTTTCAGTAATTGTAGGGTGTAGAGTGTGGTTATTAGCAACCACATTTGTATCTAGTTTTATTGAGTGTATCTACCGTATGTGTGTGTAATATCATACAGCATTTGAAGTGCTTTTAAATGGTCACTTTAGTGGTCTTACAGACAAAAAATAAATGTATTACACTTTTACTGTCCATTTAAACAATGAATAAGCTGTGTAAGCTCCTTATTTCTCCACCCTCTTAATGATGTGTTGTCTATGGAGTGGGAGCCAGGGGAATGCCCTCCAAATATCCATACAGTACTTGTAGTATGATTGTTGGAGATGACTAGCTTATGTGTATTTGTGTATACTGCCTGCTACTAATGTGTGTTTTTACGGAGTGGACTCAAAAGGTTTTTAATGTGGTACCTCCCCCTGGGAGGGTCACACTCCAGATACAATACAACATTCAGAGGGTGGAGACATCCGGAGCTTATACATCCTGAGGCAGGATTTAAAAAAAGAAATGTATTGTTGCAATACATTTTAATAAAGTTGTTTTTTTTCTCATCGCACCCTACCTAATGCTTTTTTATAGAGTCCTTTATAAGACCAATAATGTGGACCTTTGATATTTTTTGAGACAGTTGAAAAAATGGGTGTAGGAGCAAAGGGAGAGATAGAAACAGGAAGGGATAAAAGAGGGGGTAAGAATAAAGAGAAACAGAGGGCATGTTCCTTCTGTAAAAGTGTTTTAAAATACTCTGGTATAATTACAGATTATCTTCCTCCACTCTGATCATTGATAAGAATAATTTAGATATTATCCACCCTCTTTTTATCACTACTTTACAGACCACTTACCTTTACAGTTTACACACCCCTTCACTTATCACCTCTCATAACCATTACTGATCTCCTGCTCAACAGAACATGACATCTCATAGATCATCATTCTTTAATCATCCTCCCTCTCACTTATAATCTGCTATTACTGATCTCCTCTTGAAGACCATCTACCCTATTTCTGATCAACCCAAGAATAAGTGAAGATCCTTCTCTCTGATCATCCACTCCGACATCACCATTGCTTACAGAACTTCTCTCTTCTTACTAAAACCCTATACATTATAATTTGGAAATCTACCATACATTCTGTTATAACCCACCTCTCACTCATTGCCTCCAGCCCAGACTCACCACACACCCGTGCACTTAGAAAACGGGTCAAGAATAATTTCTTAAAAGAGTTCTTACCCAGACCGCCAGGTAAAGCCTTCACCACATGCTTCAGCTGTGCGATTTCCAACGCTTCCCACAACATGCTGTCTGTGCACTTATTTTCAGGATCCAAATTAAATCTGGGTACAGAAAAACAGTTGTGTGAGTGCAAAGGTATTTAGTGCAATTATAATAATAACACTAATAATGGTACAGTTAAAGAGCAAATTTGTTTACATGTTTTATTATTTATTATATAGTTTGTTTACATTTACTAATAACTCCCATACTTTAAAGGGACAACATAGGATTTCCAAATATTGTATAAATAAAATGCTAGGTAATAATACATAATTTATCAAGGTAATACTAGTAAAAAATTGCATTTAACTCCTGGAAATCATAAAGGGAAATACAGCAGACTGAATAAATACCATGGCCCTCATTCAATTGTGATTTCTCCAATTGAATAGGGCCCTAAATAAGCACATAGCATATTTTTTTAAAGAAGTTTTTAGTTAGTAAGCATCTATCCAAAATCAAAGTTTTCACTAACTAAAAACTTCTTTAAAAAAATGATGCTATGTGCTTATTTAGGGCCCTATTCAATTGGCCAAATCGTAATTGAATGAGGGCCTATATATGGTGCTTGGAAACCTTAATGTATCAAACATCTGATAAAAAAAACTTCAGAAAAAAACTAGGGAACAAATCTTTAATGATACATGACAGAGTATACATTTTAAAAACATCTTGAATACAATTACCTGAGTGAACATTAGTGCAAGTTGGGGATAAAAGTCAGTGCTATCTATGACCCACAAGGCTTTTCTCCTGAGGAGGAAGGTGCAGATTTCCTGACACCCCAACAGCTTACTGGGTTCCTATTTGCACTAAACTTGACACAGATGTTTCTGATTAGAGTGCTTATTAAATGCTTAACAAAATAAGTAAAGCAGATGCCTTATCATTAATTTGTTGCTGGAGATAAACCTTGGAGTGTGCTAAGAACATTTAAGATAATATATTAATAGAATCAAAATGTACCAATGTTATTGAGTACAATCACAAAATACACTATCACAATACTCAATTTGAGGTGTTAAAAAAAACACTCATATATTTGTTGTTGACTTAAATTACCTATATCTCCTACATGTGATGTCTAGTAGTATAAATAAACATTTTAGTTTTATTTGGATACTCTCTATCCTGGAAAAAAACGCAGAAAAACATTTTTTTCCTTTTTTAGCCTTAGAGAAAGTCCTGTAAAAGGACGAAATGGACCGTTGGCACCCAGTTTTTTGAGTGGAACAGGCTCCTATCTCCCTAACAAGGCTTTTAAAGGCTTTTGTCAACTTTTTTCAAAGATTTTTTTCTCTGTGCATATAAAAAGTTGTCTGTTTTATTGACTGTCAATATTCCATACTTTTGGGAGATATAGAGTGCCTAGGCTTCCACTATATAGTTGATTTTAATATCTTTTTGTGCTGTTTTTATCTAAATTCGTTTTTTTCAACTCTATGATTATCAGTGTATCCTGTGTTTACAGGATTATCAGTATAGGCTGATATATGAGAGTTGATTTGATTTGTTCGTTCATAGTACTTTATACTGCATTAGACTGGATCCTTTTCTAGGACCACTGTACAGCATTAGATACATTTAAAAGTACACTATTTTTGTTTAGAGTTTAAAAGCTAGCACATCTATTTTAAAATTGTTTTTCAGCGTTTTTTTCCAGGATAGAGAGTATCCAAATAAAACTAAAATTTTTATACATAATTAAAGAGGTGTTAGGCACCACATGGATACACACAATAGGTCAATTTAATAGATTTTAGTAGTATAAACACCAATATTAGTAGCCTATGAGCCTATACCAGAATTACCTCAGTGGACTATATAAGTGAATACGTCTTTGTAACATCAAATGTATACTGGTGCAATTTGTGAATTGCTGGTTCCGTATCTTCTTATATAGAGGTCTTACAAATGTATTGGAAATTAGTAGCTCTATTACAATAACACATTCTAGTAGTCAGTAAAATACTACATTCCTACAGTGTGTAGTATACATTGTTACAAGATATCAATCAAAATAACTATTGATGCTATTACACTATATAATGTCATTTGGCTCTTTTCTCTGAGAAAACCTTAAACAAGTTGTACCAATAAAGCTAAATGGTAAGATAACATCAGAAACATGCATCTGACTATTTATGTGCACTGACTGTGTAAGCACTGCAGCTTAGAAGAAACTCTCAGTGACTGCAATCATAGATTATGCTAGCAGGTCACCTTGGCGTCTGACGTAAGACGCCTACTAACCCTTGTTTCTCTGCTTGTACACAGCTGTCTCAAGGGTTGATAAGTTTCAGAACATTTTGGTTTTGTGGTTGATTCTTTTAAAAATGAACTTTAATGTTGTTGGCACACTCAGAGGTTTTTGTCCTGCCAGAAATAATTGATAATGGCCTTGCTGTACTTGTTTTGTTAAGTATTTAATAACCACTATCACCAGATACATCAGTGTCAAATTTAGTGCAAATAGAGACCCAGTAAGCTTCTGGGATGTCAGGAAATCTGCACCTTCCAGCTCAGAGGAACCCCTTGAGGGTCATAGATAGCACTGACATTTATCCCTAACTTGCACTAATGTTCACTCAGGGAATTCTATCCAAGGTGTTTTTAAATTATTTTATGTGGTTTTTATTAAAATTATCATTAAATTTTTTTGTAAAAGTTATTTACTTCCAGTAAACATAGAGTCTCCTTTTATTCGGGGTTCGCAACTCGATCGCAGGCAGCCAAAAGCCTGAGATTGAGTTGCGGGCTCCCGTTGCTCTACTCTTGCGATGCTATTCAATTATCCAGCCCCGCAAGTTAGGCGCCGGTCGCTAAAATCAGAAAACCATTGCCGTCGGACGTAGCATTTGCGAGCTTGAACATGTCACGGGAGCAAGCCTGTAACTCCCGAAGCAGAAACAGCCAATGGAAACAGGGATTGTCATCATGACCAACCTCCAAACCCCTAACTAGTAAGCGTAGGCCGTAGGACTTTGAAATCCAACTTCCATTTTTCAAAGTCCTACAGGCTTCAACCTCCAAGCCCGTAGGACTTTGAGAAATGGAGGTTGGATTTCAAAGTCCTACAGGCTTGGAGGTTGAAGGACTTCACATTGATTGCCGTGATGGATATAACACAAAAATTGAACATGAAATAAGGTATTAGAGAATGTTGTGTTATTAATTCTAAGACCTAACATCACTTTCACTCTTAATAAAAGTACAGTTTTGCTTTTTTATTTGCTTCTAAAGTGTCATTAAGCCCTTTGCGAGACCTCCTTGGTACCATTAACTTGTGGTTAGATATTTACCATTTGCTTGCTTGACAGAGTGGTTAGCGAGGTAGGAGTCGGAGCAATTGAATAGCAATTTGCTATTTTAGCCTTGAAAATTTGAAAGATCAAAGGCTTGGAGGGCAGTATCTTGCAATTTAAAAAATTGCTATGAATTGCCGCTTGGAGCCAGTAACTCAATCAGAGCCCGAAAAGAGAAGCCAATTGAATAGCAAAATAACTTGTGACCTCCACTTGTGAGCCCGGATCTCCCGAAGGGCTCAATTGAATGAGGCTCATATTTTGAAGTTTAAATTTGTACTTGTCAATTAGCATTTCTAATCCACCAATTAAGCATAGTCTGTTATCTTATTCTTCTGGGTGATTGCATTTAGAGTGAAAACAAAACAGTAATAATAACATATAAAATTGCTAAGAGTGAGGGTGAGAAAAACCCAGGACAGCTACATTAATAAAGTACTAGTAATTACGGTACCTACTAACTAAAATTATACCATATTTGTAATGTCTACTCTGTCCCCTTAATCATGAAAGAAAGTTACAATCTATATCATACAAAAACTCTCAAATTGTGTACTATTCCTGTCGATCTATCTCTTTACCCCTCCCAATCCACCTTTAGCCATTTTTTGTACCTTACCTCAAGGGGTAAGGGGGGCTTACTCATATATAATGTTAACAGTTGAATGTCACTCATGTTATTTATTGCTTTCTTTTTGCACAGTTTATTGTTAAAATCCCTAAAAGTCAAAAATAAAAAGTTTTATGAAAGGAAGCTAAAATCCCATGAGCCCTTATGGCATTCTGCATATTTTTATGCCATCCCTTACAAACACTATAGGATCTTATAGAAACTCAAAATACAATTTCAAGGTATAAAATCACTTTCTGAAAAGCAGAGCCAATGCTGGTGCAGCAGGTGCAAAACACCAAGACACACAACCTCATAAGGGCCCTCTGCAGTGGCCTGGAGTAAAGGAGGTGAAAGGCAGATAATTATTTTTGTAGAAAGATGATATAATATTTTGGTCTTTTCTATTCAACCCTACAGGAACCTATCTTGCATAAAAAATTGCTATAGAGGGGCTCCAAATTATTTTGCACTAGGACCCACCATTCACTACTACTGCCACTGCACTTTATCCTAGTGGGTTGCGGGTGTAAGCCTTATAGAAGAAATATTATCATTTATTTCTATCTCCAAGACTGAGCTTATCATGTTTAGAAAGGTGTTTTTAGGTAATCAGACAGTTTATTAGCAAGTTAGCTTTTGCAAGTGAATCTTTCTTAACTACAAAAACATGAACTTAAGATGTACAGTCACTTATTTTTAGTCAGAAGTTCTACAAAATCCAGTGACACCTTTATTTTGTACTTTTATGACAGATCACTAAACATACCAGCAGGTGGGGTACACTGAATGCATTTGCTTTTCAACTGCAACCTAGGATTACAATTATGTTGTATGAACTTAAGTAAAAATATGAATATAGAAAGCAATTATGAATCAGTGATTTGGATATGTCTAGGCCAACAAGGCACAGGCCTAGGGCGGTAGATTCAAGGGGATAGCATGTTGCCACAAGTTGCCAGTTGAGCTGTGGAGTAACCTGTGTACATGTACAGAAATGTGGATTTGAAATGTGAAATGTGATAAATTACATATCTGTATACAAGTTTCCGCTTCTGGTTCGTTACCTTGTTGTGGTGAAGGGGCTTGTGTACTTCAATGAAGCTGTGAGCCATATCATGTAGGATCACCCACAAATGGGTAGGTCATAGCAGAGAAGTCAGACAAAGTCAGACAAGATAACTTTATAGATAAGTAAAGCCAGAGACATAACCATATATGTGCTTGGCATGCTGTGGTTCATAGGGTCACTGAGAGTTAGACATGACTGAACAACTAAACAACAACAAATATAAGTTGACACTGGTATTTATACATAGATACACATGTGCTTCTATATATTTGTGTGTTGCCTAGTTAAGATGGGGACATAGCAAAAGAAAAGGATAAATAGTAACCTGGGTTTGAGGGACATATCATTCTGATTGGGAGTAGGGCAGAATAAATGTAAATATGTCAATATAAATGAATCACCAATGAGGCCCATAGAGTACTATATCCCAGGACTCATTTCTAAATCCTTCATAAATTGCTTAGTTTCTCCTTTTCCTTTTATGATATATATGCCACACTTAATAGTTTATAAGCTCTAAAGAATAGGGGCCTCATTCAATTGCGATTTGGCCAATTGAATAGGGTTCTAAATAAGCACTTAGCATATTTTTTAAAAGAAGCTTTTAGCTAGTGAAAGTCTTGCTTTTGGATAGATGTTTACTAACTAAAAACGTATTTAAAAAATATGTTATGTGCTTATTTAGAGCCCTATTCAATTGGCCAAATTGCAATTGAATGAGGGCCTAGGTGTTTTATTTAATTAAACCTTATAGTGGGCACAAATATTATTAGAAAGCAAACAACTATGCACAGCCTTCACATTTTGAAATGTTGATAAGCAATTATTCCTTTCCTCAGGCTTTCATTTTAATTTCTCACCTTCTGCTGCCTGTTGCTTCCTGAGATTGGTTTGTCCTTGTAAACTAACTAAGCTAAGTACTGGCAGGAGTTACTGCCACATTCCAATTGTGCAGACACAAACTCTGTGTATTCAAACTCTCCACCCACCTCAGGAAGTTATTCTGCTGAATAAAACATGGCAGATATACCACAGCAGCATAAATGCATCTAAAAATTATAAATTAGAGGCTGCAATAGTTTTTATTTACATTTTAAAAACATGTTGCACATTTTCAAGTGAAATTCTTTAAAATAGTAAAATTTTAAAAATATGATCACAGTGGTCCTTTAAGTCCATCTGCCATAATAGTTATTATTATATTATTATCTCCCTGCTTGTTGTAATATGTTACTGATTAGAACAGCACTGTAGAATATAATAGAGCTACAGTATATTACCGGAAAATATAATCATTCTTAATTATCTTCAAAACCAATACAGTGATTAATCCTTTCATTCTCTCTCAATATACAGTAGATTCTCAGTTAACTCGCACCCGTGGGGATTGGTAGATGCCGGATAAAAGTAGTTTCTGGCTGCTTGAGAGTCACTATTAAAAGAGGCCTAGATTAGCTGCACATAGGATGCTCATTTGTCAGTGAGGGCTGTTCTAGCAGCAGCAGCTTTCACTCCTCACTTACACACAGGTACGTTCGGCTGGATGGTACGTTGCTGAACCCGGGGAATGTAACGCCAACAGTGCCCTGTCTCAGTCACTCATGCCTGTCTGCTTCCAGGTAATATTAAATTGCAGAGACGTACAGTGGATGCAATCTAGGTGCCTGTAAGCATTTTGTGGCATGACAACCTGGCTCCTCGTATTTGTTGAGCCCTGTACATTTTGATTTTTATTTAAAGTACAATATTCAAGTTTTTTTCTGGTTGCTTGAGAGTTCTGGTTAACTGAGAGTTTACTGTATTACTGGTTTGGCAGATTATACATAACGTTCAGTACATGCTAAACAACTATTATAACTGTGTATTACTGTGCATTTTTTTATTTGCTAGTGCTAACTTACTCATTACTCATGGTTCAAATAAAATGACCATTCTATTGGATTATTTATTTAGGGTTAAATGGACAGCAAAGTCAGACAGTTGATGTGTATCATCTTCCCAAATACTGAAATGTGTGTCATCTCCCCAAATACTGTGTGGGGAGAATGGGTGGATTATTGTAATGGAAAATGATTTAGGTTTGCTCAGCATCCTCCATTTCAAGTCAGGGCAATTTATGGAAAAAGAGGAAAGAGGGATTAAAATATGTTAATTAGAGTTTTGGTACTGCCAGGGGAGTTGAAAACCCAACCGATTATTAGTTTATATATTATACCCCTGTTCCACTGAGATGGCAGTGTACAAACTGGGGAGGGGGTAAGAAGCATTTCTTATATTTCACCAATTTATTTTCTACTATTTTATTTGATATGATGTAATAGCTACAGAAGTGCTTACCTAATACTGCCACTGAATAATATAGGATCTTGAAGGATGATCGACAGTCGAGACCTCAGAGTTTGCAAAGGTAGTTTAGCAATGTCTATCCCATCAATGATAATCCGTCCTACAACATAAATTACCAGTGTAGAGAAAATATGGAAATATATGTTTATTTAATTTAATTTTAAGAAAAGTGAAGGAAAAATAAAAACCACCATAAAACACAAAAATTCAAGTTTAAGGCCCTTCCACTATTAAAAGACATGAAAGACCGGGATGCTAATAATGTGCATGTGTGATAGCATTGCCAAATAAATTGTAATGATAAAAAGTGATAAAGACCTCAGTCACTTAAAGGGGAAAAATATTCCTTAAAATCACAATTAAAAATAAATTTCATTGTCAACTTCAACTATGAATGACACATAGAAAATGTGCTTATTTCCATTAACTAAACTGAAAGAAAACACAAAACTAGAAAACATACAGATGTCCCATTTACTGGTTTCTAAGTAAAAATATAGACATTTAGAACTGCTGAGTATAAGGGAATGAATTATACTCGTGCATACAGTATGTCGAGACTACAGTTTACAGTTGGGTCCAGTTCTGGCATTCCTACATATACTGGTCTACAGTGACCCAGTATTGGAACACTAGTTCCACTCTTCACCATCGGTCTACATGTTCATGTTCAGCATTCTGAGTTATTTATTATGTTTTTATTTCTACACGAATAAATACAGTATGCCCCCTACTTACACTAACACCTTCAGAACCAATTAAAAGCTGAATAATGCTTAAATACAACTTATTTATTGCCATATTCATACACAGATCATACATAACACAACTGTAAGTACATTTACTGTATTTACAGTACCATCCAGTTAATTTGCTCATATTTTTCAAATATTGATGGCATTATTCCATCACTTTATAACAGTATTAGCCTAGTATTTTCGTATTTTGTACCTGGAATTAAGTCTAGGTTGAAACCACGCAAGTAGAAAACTTACTGTACAACTACGCCAGTAGGTTAGTGCATTTTCTTCTTTATTAATTTTACTTTGACCTCTGCATTTCAGTGATCACAATGACAGTAGCAGTCCACAGCATCATAATATTAGTTTTGCTATTGTATATATATGTATATTTTTTTATTGAGGCGATTCCAAGTTTTCTCAATTAACCACTGGTTAATCAATAATTTTCTTGATCTTCAATTTTTGGCACCATGTAGGCATCTGACTTACCTTGAAAAGTATCCACCATTCGAAAAAATGCTAATGAGAATGAGGACTTCCCACTGCCTGTCCTGCCGCAAATCCCAATCTGTCAAAATTGAAATAAACGTATGTTATTTGTATAATCCATGTAAAATGAGGTAGAACAGATATTTAATTTCATAGTAAAATAACGGAGACTTGATGCAAATGGTTAATGTTCCACATTGCCTGTATAAAGATATATTCACATAGTGACAGATTTCTCAATAGTGAGGTGAGACCCATACAGATCTCTTGTATTCTATGGCAGCGGTGCACATCACATGGCTGTTTTCTCTGCAATTCACATCACCCTGCATTTACTAAAAGCACAATATTCAAACCAGTTCACATACATATTTTTTTTTTTTACTTTAATAATATAATGTGTGATATATTATTATACACTCATTCATGTGCGATTTGGCCAATTGAATAGGGTTCTAAATAAGCACATAGCATATAATTTTACAGAAGTTTTTAGTTAGTGAAGACCTTGCTTTTGGATAGAAGTTCACTAACTAAAAACATATGTAAAAAAATATGTGCTTATTTAGAGCCCTATTCAATTGGGCAAATCGAAATTGAATGAGGCCCTATGTCAATTATCAACAGTGCCGTGTTGTATATTGTCAGTAATATAAATAGCTTTTCTTATATGCTGTTTCTATGGTGATATCTTACTCAGAGGTTTAACTCTTTAATTAGAAAGCTTGCAGTCCTCTGTACTATGGGATATATTATTTGTGATGTGAAAAGATATCTTCATAGAAGAACACATGGTTTCAACAGGCCTCGCCTCACAAGAAAGTTCATCTCATAATGAATATAGACTTATTTATATAACCTAAACCAAAAGAGTATGTGTTATTAGACAAGAGGTAGATTTTATAATTAACCATGTTTAATCTAAAAGGCCTTACTATATTTTTTGCAGAGGATAGATATATCACTAATTTCTCTTCCATTTTGTTCACTGAGAAAGCCATATTTATGATGAAACGCGTCCGATTAAAAGAGATAAAAGTGTGTATATTCTCTTGCTATACACCTGTAGCTACCTCTGTTGGGTACTACGCTAAATGTATGCAAAATGTAGCCCTAAATAGCAGCCAACACACACCAAATATAGTGGCTATAATCTTCAGGCATATTCACAGTCAAAAATAAGAAGGACCCACATCATTACCAACACAGAGCTACCAGCAACACCTAATTCTAACCATAACAAATCGGGATTTCCGTGGATACTCCAGAGGAGGCTTCCCGTGAGGCGTGTCAGATACCTCATGTTGTGAGATTTTTACATGTGAGTGAACCTGCTTTTTGACTCTCTATTTTTGATATCCACATCCAATCATTTATCTGCACTAGGAGGAGGTGTGCTGTCTTCCCCTCCTATTTTCTAATCTAAAAGGTACTAGGTTCTATGCTGATCCTAAAGGAAAATGTTGATGATAGTATTGTATACATTTAGATGACAAATAAAAATAAATCTTCAAGGATGAAGTAAAGAAAATTTGAAGAAACATTTTAGGTTGCTGGATGTTCTCCACATAATCTATATCCTTATCTTAAATAAAAATATTTTGTGCAGCAAATAAACTATTACATACAACTATCAGTTACCATAAACATGAATAAAACAGATAAATAGTATGTAAAATGAAATGTAATATTTAAAAGAAAAATGGGAAGGGGACAGGCCAGCAAATGCTCATGTGCTTAATATCTGAATAGTAACCTAACAAACTGTCTGACTGATGAGGCTTTAAAAGTAGCCTATGAAAGAAGGAAAAACAAAAATGTAATGAACATAGGAAAATATTTGTCCAATGAAATGCAGAAATCCAGATGATAGTAATAAGAAACAAGGAGACATTCTACAAAGAGCTATATAAAGAGATAGAATAAAAAAACACAATGGGAAAGTCAAGAGATCTCTTAAAAAATTTGGTATCTCAAAGGAACCTTTCATGCCATAACGAACATGATAATAGATAAAAATGGTAGGGAAGTAACAGAAGCAGAGCAGATAAAAAGAGGTGGCAGGAGTACACAGAAAATCTATACAGGATTGATCTTAGCAGAATTTATAGCCTCAATAGTTTGTTCAATGAGCTGGAGCTCGGAGAGTAAAGCGAGATGGGCCCTAGGATGTCTTGCTCATAATACGGCTGCATGAGTTAATGGAATCGCAGTTGAGCGGTCCAAAATCCTAAAAGATGATGCTGTGAAAGTGTTATTTGCATTAAGCCAACAAATTTGGAAAACTCAACAATGGTTAGTAGACTGGAAAAGGTCAGTCTATATCTTAATCCGAAAAAAAGCAGTGCCAAAGAGTGCTCCAGTTATCTAACAATTGCACTCATTTCACATGCCAGCAAGGTAATGCTTAAGATCCTGCAAGTGCAGCAACTACCAGATGTGTAAGATAGGTTTCGCAGAGGCACAAGAGATTAAATGGCCAATGTCAACTGGATAATAGTGAAAACAAGAGAAAGAAAATACCTCTGCTTCCCAGACTATTCTAGAACCTTTGACTGTGTGAATCGCAATAAAATGTGGTAAGATCTTAAAGGCATGGAGGTACCAGGCCATCTCATCCGACTCCTGAGAAATCTGTATGTGGACCAAAAAGTCACTATTAGAAAAGAACATGGAATAACTGAATAGTTCAAGATCGGGAAAGGAGTGTGACAAGGTTGTATACTGTAATGTTATTGATTCAACTTACATCATGGAATATATCATGTGTAAGGCAGGACTGGATGAATCCAAAGCAGGAATCAATATTGCTGGGAAAAATATCAACAACCTCAGATGCGCCGATGATACTACTTTCAGTGCTGAAAGTGAGGAGGAATAAAAGGGCCTATTGATGGGGATGAAATAGGAGAGTGCAAAAGCTGGCTTGCAGCTCAATGTAAAAAAAGATAAAGATCACAGATGTAGAAGAAGTGGAGGCAGTGACTTATTTTATTTTCTTCAGCTCCAAGATCTAGGCAGATGGTGACTGCAGCTATGGCATTAAAATACATTTGATTCTGAGAAAGAAAGCTATGATAAGTCTGGACTAGGTAATACAAAGTAAATACATTACACTGTTGGAGAAAACTTCATATTTTGGCTATATCAGGAGAAGACTGGATTCCTTAGAGAAACCTCTGATGCTGGGAAAGATTGAAGGCACATGAAGAAGAGGAAGGAAGAGACAGCGATGGATAGATGGGGTAATTAAAGCATTACACATAAGCTTAAGAGAGTTCAGACGTGCAGTTGCTGACAAATGTGCCTACAGTGCTGTGGTCCATAGGGTCACAGAGAGTTAGATAGGACTGAAAGACTAAACAACAACAAAACACCACAAAATTACCAAGTCCTGTATATACTTTAACGGACATTCTTTTTGTGAAAACCTGAGGATACATTTAGCCAAACCAGTGTTAAATAGGCCTAAATCATGTATCCTTTTCCTTTTTCATGGGATATGGTTATAAGGTAAATACAGAACCACAGGACACACTTCGTAAAACTTAGCCTAAGAGTTCAAGTTAGCTCTAAAATCTAAAGGGAAGGTAAACCTATAAACACAGAAAAACAGATTGGGCTGCAAATGAAAACCAAAGAAAGTCCATTTAGTCTGCCCACTGAATTATCTAAACGTTTGGTTTAATTAAGCCTCAGGATAGCGTTATACTTATTGCAGGCATGCTTTTATTCCATAAATTCCTTAAATTTATTGTGATACCTTCAGTACCTGAGAATAAGGGAAGGCACTGTAGTTTTTGCTCCTATTATAAAATCACTATCCCACCGTAAAAAGTAGAGGACTGTGGATAAATTCTGTTTCCCCACAGTGCACGGAAAATTTCTATCTACTTACCAGTATGTTATTTTTCAAGTACCTAACCTTTGTGTGCAAAACCCTCCATGGTCTTGCCAAATCATATCTTGATTCACTAAGGTCCCTGTATGTTCCATACTGTTTGCTAAAATCCTATTAAGCTATCTGGTATGATACTTTATTTCTATTAATGCTTTACCATTTGTAATATGTTTGGACTTAGCAGGTTAATGATATTTCTAATATACAAAACAGATAACGCTCTGTACCTTTTGACCTGGGGATATGTGAGCGTTTACATGCTTCAGGACTGGCTTTAAGGTGCTGTCATAACGAACACTTAGATTCTGGATCTGGATCTCTCCATTCTCAGGCCAGTTCTGCGGAATCTGTGATGGAGCTGTACCCAGGGAAGGACACAACGCATTAAAAGTGCACATCATTTATTCATTACCAGTTAATCTTACATCATTAAACATTGAATAGTTCTAGTCCCTGGTTATAATTCAAACTCACACAAAAGCCCTTTGTAATTTTCTGGTTCGGTCTTCAGAAGTCCATTAATTCTTTTAACAGCTCCCAGTTGAATTTCCATATCTGACAGGTTACGGACCATCCAATTCAGGTAGTTTGAGACCTGCATAAAGTATAAAATAGAGTTAAGAAAGTTGTAATTAATTCAAATATATTAAAGCACAATACCTCCACTGTAGTTCCAAAAAAAACAAACACATTTATGGTTCTAATACGCTAATTAGTAACTATGTAGGCTAATTTGTAGCTCAATGTTGAGGCATGGATCTACCAGCTTGGTAACAATGGGGTAGACCATTTTAACTATTGTATATACAAATAAGAAAGCCATACCAGAGATTAACAGAACAATACATTAGCATAACAGAACTCCACATTCATGTATAATAGCTGTATATCTCAAAAACTATAATAAGAACTTTATTTTGAGTGACAGGTGGGAGGGAGACCCTACCTTCCCTCATCTTTGAAAGCATCCATAAGCCAAAGTTTGTTTATAAAGCACCAAATTTCAAGGGAATTAAATCTTAGGTTTAACTATTCACACTATGTTTATAGATAGTCTTACATTACATGAGATAACAAAGGTAAGTATTTTTATAGTAATATTCAGACTGTTATCTCTGTAACACTACAATATCACCATAGTGCAAGACACAACAGAACATGCACAACTGATGGCTTGTCTCAAAAGTTTAACATTTGTTTGTTATTTACCATGAGGGCATAAGTAAGTCCCAGTCCTACAAGACCATGATCCAAGGAACTGATTATGGATGTAACAGCAGCTATCAGCACTACACAAGCCCCAATATATTCCTGTAAGAAAAAGGACATTAAATGTTCAGCATAAGTAATGCAGAAAATAAAGTAGATGCTCTCTGACTCATAAAAATATATGGTTGACAGGGATCATCAAGATATACATATTTTTCTGGAATTGTATTCAAATTATAAAAATGTTTAATAATAATTAGCAGATTTTTATAATACTGCAAATCATCTATATACATTATTTTGCTGACCATATCCAAATATCCTCCATTTCATAAAAGAAGAGCTGAATATAAAAAAAAAAAAAAAAAAATTGTACTTACCATACGCACTTCCAACCACCGATTGGCAGCTGTAAGGAATAAAGAGGCAATATTGTTGGAATCTGTATGCTCAAGGAGCTTTTGTCTGAACCGGGCTTCGTACCTTTTAGAAAAACACAAGATATATGAAGATTACTGGAAGAAATCCAAGAATAAGTAACATAATGTTTTACACCCTTGCTAAATCCACAAAATGTAATCTTGGCCCACAATGTAACTCTCAGTATTATTGACTTAAACTAAATTAAAAATAAGGAATTTGACCTATTCCACCATATAGTTAAGACTGTTGACATTGTCAGAATCCAATAATAAAATCAATCTTTACACTGAACACAAAAAAAGCAATAAGACTGTCCTCGCCCAAGTTTTCAGATTGCTGGGATCTTCTAAATCCAACAAAATTAGTATGACTACACACATTCTAATCTCAAGATTATTTACATGAGCCAAATCCAACAAAATTAATATGAATATTTACAATAACATCTAAGGATTATTGACATAAACTGAATCCAACAAATCACTTTGACTAAGCACAACCAACTCTCAGGATTATTGATGTCAGTTTAATCCTATGATTAGCATGATCTGAAACTAACAAATTAATAAGACCGATTTATGTACAACCATCTCTCCAGACTATTTACTTTAGCTTAATCAAGCAACTTTGATAGAACTATCTAAAACCAAATCCCAAGAATATTGACATAAATTGACAAAGACTCCCTAAAACCAAATTCCATGGCAACTGACATGAGTTGAATCCAAGTATTATGACTATTTACAACCAAATCTCTTGATTATTGAAATAAGTTGAATCGAACAAATGAGTACAGCTACTTACAACAAACTTCAGATTATTGACGTAATCATAGTAGAACAATTAAACTAAATTTCACACCTTGAAACTTCCCAGCTAAATTCACTCTTGACTCTTTCAGCCCTATTCAATTCGGGCTACATGTGAATACGTAGCTCGTAACGTAGCTATTAGGACTTACTGCTTAAAATAGCCCTGTATCGCAGGCCGCAGACAGCTTGCAGGTTAAGACGCAGCAAGGCCAAAAAAAGCATACGGGATGAGCAACGTTGAAAATTCGCAGCAGTAACTCCTTTGATCTGACAAGCACGTAACCGCTACGTTTACAATTTAGCTATTAAATTGCAACAAAGTCACTCGTGAGCAAGCCCATAACATGCAAATGTAGCCCAAAGCCCAACGTGTGCTCAAGAAGACTCGCAATGGGGGTAAAGTCCAATAGGTAGCACTTGAAATGCAAATAAAAACATACTACTGTACCAATATTAAAAGGGAAAGTGATATTAGGTCTCAGAATTAATAGCACAACATTCTCAAGCCCACAAATAGGCCCAGAAAAATACTCGATTTCATGTATAATTTTTGTGTTATATCGATCCCGGCAATCAATGTGTTAATACATATAATGGAACTTGCATGTGATAGAATATCATATTTACGGCTTATTAATATTTCATTTTAACTGGAATGTGAGCCCCGTAAGACTTTGAAATCCAACCTTCATTCTTCTGTGACGCAATTATGACGATCTCTGTTTCCATTGACTCCGTCTAAACCCGTAACTAGGGGTTTGACTAATTGATTACGTTCAAGCCCGCAAATCTGACGGCCGATAAATGGTTTACGGGTTTGCTTCTACATCTTGTAGCTCGCAGCTCGTTCTAATTTAATAGCACCGTAACTCGGCCAAATTTCAAGCCCGCAGACGTTGTGAGCTTCACGTTGGACTTACGGTCCTGGAATTTTATAGGGCAGTTGGAGCAGATATTTTTTCTGAAAATGTATTTACATATAAATATATATTTAATTACCTGTAAAAAATGGTAATAGCAGTCCATGGAATCACAAGGCACGTAGCTGTGCTGCTCTGTTAAGCTAATTTGTGGCTTATATACATAATTGTGACATAGTGTGCTAATTTGTTTCTTTAAATGCAAATGCTTTTTCCCCCAGCTATTTTCAAGAAATGAAATCCCCTCAACTACACCTATACAGAAATAAGCAGTGGTACAAGGTTTAGGCAGCTATTAATGCTCTTTATTAATGAAAAACATTCTTGAGTTGATTACTCAAAGAATATAAGTATAATGGTTAATAAATTAAAACTATCAGAGCTCTCATGTCTGCTAGTTTTATACAATTTTATTTAGCAGACAAGCTACAGAATATTACGTATGTCAAATATATTGTAAAAAAAAAGTCAACTACAAATACCTGAAAGCTCGTATTGTTGTTAGTCCTTCCACGGTTTCTGAAAAATGCGCAAGAAGTGGGAGTTGCGTACTGTCCTCCAACTGCTGCAGATCTCTGGAATAATGTGATCAAAATAATAACCATTAACTATCATGAGTAACAAATGTGGATTGGATTAAATAAATCAAGGGATTTAAACATTATTTCAACCATTTCTATGTAGTAATGCTAGTTAATAGATTACAGGTAAGAAATCAACACAAATACTGTTTTCAACCACAAATAACAATGTTAAGGGATATGCAGCCATTTTTTTCATGAAAAACTTTTACGTAAAACTAAAAGAACTACTTCAGTGGTCTTATAAACGGGACTCTAAAGAAAAGTTAGGTAAAGCTTGATAAAAAAAACTTTACTTAGATTTTATTATGAGTTTAAATACCGTAATTGCTTGCTATTTTTCAATCATTCATCAGGCTGTATAAGTTTTGCATCTCTATACCCACTGAATGAAGTATTGTGGCTGGAGTGGAAAGTGCCAAACTGAAAACCACTCTCAGAAACACATATTAGTAGAAGGTAGCAGTATAATCTGATCTGCTAACCCAATATCACACTGCAGTTTTGTTATGACAATTTAGAAACCCCTTCCCTTGGTGACTGTACTCCACACATTACTTTATTCAGGTGGTGGAGAGATCTGGAGCTTATTAGGCTTGGGGACCTGAATGAAATTTGGTAATTAATTGTTTAAACTCATAAGAAAAAAAAACTTTAGTAAGGTTTTATTATCAAAACGTACCTAATTATTCTTTAGAGATCCCTTAATTACAAAACTATAGTGGTCCTTTAAAGGGCCAATGTGATGCATTTCAAAGTAAAGCTCATATGTTTGTTTGTTGTTTATTTTATTAAAATAAATAAAAATGTGTGTTTTCCTTAATTTTTAAATTGACTGTTTTCTCCTCAAGCAGAGATGCTTTTCTCTTCCTCTCTGTGCCTTGTCGTGGCCAGCTCTGCCATGGGGCTGGACCATCATGGAGTTTGGAAGGAGGCTGAGCTATTATTTCTCTTGTCCCAACCTGTGACATCATCATATCTGCCTCCACTGTCTACACAGAGATAACAGCTGTATTGTAACCTGCTTACACTTGCACCATAGACCCCGCCCACGAACAGTGCACAAGCCCCCCTTAGAGAGCATGTTCAGTCTGAACTAGATTTCGAATGGTCAGACTTTTTTCACTCCAGCTTAAAGGCAGGTCTGGCAACGGCCCCTGATAGACACTTGTAGATAAGGGGAAAACTGACACATTCAAAAGAAAGAAAAAATATTATCTTTTATTTATTTTAAACATCATACTGTTTTTAATAGTCTATGTATAATAAACACAAGCTTTACTTTTAAATACACTATGGGGGGGTCCTTAAATAGCAGGACAGGAGATGCTACATTGTGCAACGAGAATAATTGAGTCTAGACCTCACTGAAAGACAAGTATCAATCATTCAGCTAAATCCATGCGCATTGACTGACAAGGACAAATGGACAAAAGCAATTACCGGTATATCTAAATGTCTATCTGTATATATAAATATATGCATATATATATATATATATATATATATATATATATATATATATATATAAAGAATAAGTCAGAGTATTGAAGTATATAGTGATGCCTTTTTATTGGCAAATTAATATTAAATTAAAATGATGAGCTTTCAAGAGTGATATATATCCAAAGCAGGTAGGTTGATTCTAGGTAGCCCTTTTATAAAGGTACATTAAACCTTGCAAAATGTTTGCAAGCCAGACATAGAAATGTTAGGAGCCCTGGCTATATTACTTACGATTCATTAGGAGCCATACAAGCATACACCTACACTCCACCTTCCTTTTCCTTCTTCCTCCTCTATCTCTCTCCTCTATTCCTTCACTGTTTCTTTTCTTCTCTCTTCCCCATTCTCTCTTTTATTCTCCTTTACCCCCTTTTATTTCTCCTCTATCCCCCTTTCATAGTTCTCTCTGGACCTTTTCTCTCCCCTTTGTATCCTCTCATCCCATTTCCTCCTTCTCTCTAATCTCTCATTATTTTTCTCTCCGTTCTCCACATTTCTTCTTCTCTCCCTTACTTTTCCCCCTATAGCTCCCATCCCATTCTCTCTACCTCTCTACCTCCTTTTCCCCTCTCTCTCATATCTACCCCTCTCTTTTCTCTCTTTCTTTCTTCCTTCTCCCTCCCCTACCAAGTACTGCGCAGGGAGCCTCGGCAGTTCAATGTAGGCAGCACCACTCTTGATGAAGCTTGATGAATAGATAGGAGGGGGCTGCAAGGAGTGGGAGGTGACTGTGATTGTCCTGGGAGCTGGCAAATGTTGCTGCCGCAAAATGATATCCCCCTATGCCCGTACAGGCTCGCCTATGAACCTACAGGCACCTACCTTGTATAAAGAAGTTGGAAGGGACGGGCCACAAAGTATCAGATAAAATCTCAAAAATCTGTGAGTTATTAAAATAAAAAGGTGAAGCATATAGAGCTAGAGGCCGCCTACTGCTGCTTCCTACCACTTCAGGGAGCACCAATACTGGGGCGACTGTTTTATATGTTGCCATTTCTCCAAACAAATCAGAAGAAAAATAAGAGAATATCAAGATGTGAGTTAGCCAATAGCTAATAATTTAAGGCTCATCTCCCCATAAATTCCCTAAGAAAACTGCCCATCATCATATTTATAATCAAGTTATATAAATGTGACGAAGGGATTTTATTTGCTAACTAGCAAATCCTTTTGTCACCTTCATATACTGTGATATTTCACATTAAGTTGGTGGCTAATACAATTTTTGTTCATTTTCTGTATTTGTACATTGCATATTTAATGATTCATGGATGAACACTTCTCTACCGGCTCAAGTGTTCTGCGTACTATTCTGCCAATACACGTAAAAGTATCACTATGTGCAGCTACTTAGCATTTCACCAACATGGAAATAAGAACATTGAAAAACAACAGACGATTCTGAACGCCTTGGGGGTGTATTATTATTTGAGACGTTATAATAAGTTAACATTGAATTAAACTGGAACTATTCATTATCCCTTCATGGCAGCATACTGATCTACAGGTCTGTATAATGCACTCTCAGCAGGTGCCACTGTACACTTCAAGCACTTAATTAACACATTCTGAAGGCTACTGAAGTGCCCGTTGTTTCTTTGTATAATATACTTGCGCTACCCGCTGGCCAAATAAATTTGCTTTAAAAAAAATAATTTCATACTCTGGAATGCTGAGGAAATAATATATGTTCCATACTATAACTTCCAAGCATTTATTATCCCTGGATAAAGCAAATATTTGGTTGTCAAGGCAACATGTTTTAAAGGAAAATTGTTCTAAAGCAAAAGTGTTCAAATTTCAAGCTAATTCTAAATTATAACGCAATCAGCTCAGCATTCTAAGCGTCAGTGTCTGAAATGAAACTTCTGATGGAGGCATCTACTCTCCACAAACATGGAGGAGTAACTGGCAACCTGGACAGCTTTTACACAGCTAGTTAATCTTCTCTACGTGTGCTCATTAACAAGAAACAGCTTTAGGTCAAACTTACCCTTTCAAAATAAGTATTATCAATATGTACAGTGGATATAAAAAGTCTACACACCCCTGTTAAAATGTCAGGTTTCTGTGCTGTAAAAAACTTAGACAAAGATAAATCATTTCAGAACTTTTTCCACCTTTAATGTGACCTATAAACAGTACAACTCAATTGAAAAACAAACTGAAATCTTTTAGGTGGAGGGAAGAATTTTTTATATCCACTGTATAGTATAGTGCATTTGAACATCTAATGTAAGTTAAAACCTGCTCAGAATTCTGAGAAATTATTATTACACTGCACTCTGGGAACCTGGGCAGGGACATGTAAATGAGCCCACAAAGGTTTCACTCTTTTAATCCAAAACCATTTTATTACACGCTTTAAATCATAGCATAGGATGGATTATGTAGGAGTTAGGAGACCTACTCACAGACAGCTGTTTTGAGCTTAAATGGCTCTATTAAGTGTGGGGTTGGTACATAACTCCTGCTATTGATTTGTGGGAAGGCTACTAACCACATCATCATTTAGTATATAGCAGGCAAAAGTGATATATATATATGACTTGACTTTAAACATTCACTATGTAGTTCTGATTTCAAACTAAACATTTCTATCACTGATATTACTCTTTTGCTGAAGTTTTGAAGTGCCCCTCCTCTGGACCTACACAGCTAAATTTAGCTTCAGATAGGTACTATCAGCACTATCTTCTTAATAGATTCATATTTATACCAGCAGCTCAAAGGGTGTTTTTTTATTCATCTAGTTAATCATTTTTACTTATTCAAAACTGAAATAACTTGTTGGTCCATAAAAGTGTTTGGGTTTCTTTACTGGATAAATAATTGAACTTCATTAAACTTCATTGATCTGCTGGATGTTGTTATGGAGGTATAGTGCAATTCGACAGCATATCTTTCAGTTTATAAATTACATTTTTAAATCATACAGGGGAATGGACACAATTCATATAATCATGTAAGACTTCGAATATCTATAATTGTTGTATAATAAAGTCAAAATACAGTAGAAGTCAGAAATAATTAGTAAGTGTAGGCAGAAAAAGAGTAAAAGACACTCTAATTATTCACCCTAAGTTAATTAGTTAATCATGGAGGAAGAATAGTATATCTTATAAAAAATAATTTGATTACATATCATTAAAAACCCCAAACCAAAAACGAGGACAATTAAAAGATAAAATATAAATTACCATAATTTATATTATCTTTTAATCGTCATTGTTTTTGCTGTTGTTTTTTCAATGATATTTATTAAAACAATTTTTTTAAAGATATACTATTCTTCCTCCATGATTAACTAATTAACTTAGGATGAATAACTAGATAGAGTGTCGTTTCCTCTAATTTTAATTACATTTTTACCATTATCAACTCTAGTAAACAAACCTGCCTGTATATAATAAACAGGTATTTTGATGTACTATTATAATATAGCTCTATAGTGTGTGCTAAACCACACTGTGAATGCAGCCATTGTTTTTTTTAGCAGATGCAACTATTTTGAATTAGTTGTTCTGCTTTTAGTGGCCTTCTGCTTGTTTACTGATGTTCTTCAAGTATAATAAACATAAGATCTTTAAGATTTCCTTTTATAGGCGAATCCACATTGATTTGGCTTTCAGTTCTAATGTACCATTTAAATCTGATAAACAAATTGACATAACTGCCTGTTCCCGACCAATTTTTATTTGACCTCGTAAATTAAAAAAACTATTTGGAGTCTTTCACTTTAACCGATTTCTGTTATGTATTTCAAGACAGGACAGCTATAGGGATATCGGAAAAAAAGTTCAAGTAAGATCTGAGATTATAAGGCTTAAGGGGCAAGTATATGTATGTTACCTGCATTCAAATACTAGTTCTATCAGTTGCAGTTTGCACTATTCCTTAAAGGACCTTTATGTGCTAGTGAAGTATGTAACAAAATGACAACAGTAGTAGCTATGCAAGAAAGGAACAAAAATAAAATTTAGAGAACATTATATTTATAAAGATTGTATCACGTGTGATTCTATATAGGACTGCTATCTGGTTATTATATGGGACATTTATCTGCAATTAACTTCCATTATCTAGTTTCAGGTTACATTTTAACAGAAGTGAATACAGATCTCATATACATCCACTGACCCGCCTAGTCTTCTAAACTTTTTATAAACAAAATGTCTGTCATCCCTAAAGCATAAATCAAAGCAACACTTAAAAATTAAAGGTCTTATTTATTTATTTTAAACGGTGTAAAAATATTGTGTCCACTACCAAGTCAAGATCCTCAAAAGAGCTAACCTCACTTTAAAAGGGAAGTTCTACCTAAACATATATATTTTTTTGCATTGTTTCGTCATTTCCGACTCTCAGTGACCTCATGAACCAGGCACATCTTTATATTCATAATCATGACACTGGAGTGGGTTGCTAGTTCCTTCTCCAGTGGGCAACAGCATACAGCTCCCTTTATTCCTAGGTGGTCTCCCATCCAAGCACCGACCAAGCCCAACCCTGCTCTGCTTCAGGGTGGTGTGACCTCTTGGTTCCCTGACTGGAATCAAACCCAGGTCACAATGGTGAAAGCACCGAATCCTAACCACTGGACCACCAGGGAACCTAAATATAGTATGCTGTTGTAGAAAGAAGCGTGTTTATAGTATATCACTTGCATCTTATATTTAGGAGAAATGTTTTAAAGAAGTCAAGTGATGTGAGCTGCCAAAGCACACAAAAAAATATATATATTTTCCAATTTAAAACCCCAGCAGTAGTTTGATTGTGTTTTAATGTTTTCTGCCAACATAAAATGCCAGTGATACAATTGGAACATACTTTTTTGGCAGGAGGTGTCTACTGGCAATTCCTTATCTCCTTATTCATAGAGCTGTAACTGTCAAACTAGATAAGTTATATAAATGTTGTAACACTTGTTCTTTGTGATAAAGAGACTTAATTATAGAATTTTATGCAGAAGTTGTGGTTTAAAGAATATAGGGCCAAGTTTACTACACACAAATCCGATTCCAGGCAGCAGGAGAGCTGACATACAGCCTTATTAAATTGCGATTCGGTAAATTTAAAACGGCTCTATATAAGCACATAGCATATTTTATTTGCAGAAGTTTTTAGTTAGTGAACTTCTATCCAAAAGCAAGGTTTTCTCTAACTAAAAACTTCTGTAAATAAAATATGCTGTGTGCTTAAATAGAGCCCTTTTAAATTTACCGAATTGCAATTTAATAAGGCTGTATATGTGCATGTTGGCTACTGAAATAACAGCCAAAGTTAAAGGTATATCTATGTTTCTGTCTAGCACATGCTGCCAATATCAGTAACACACATTACATTGATTCATTCTGTACACATACAGATTTATTTTATTTAAAAAAGAAAGTGCTTTCCACACCCCCAGAGCTGCCTACGTAGTCGCCCTGTACTAACCAATAGAAACACAGCCTTTGGGTACAGGTAATCTTTAATCCAACAGTAGAAACAATGCAGAAAGCTACAGCAGCACTAGGGAGATGCATCATTTAAGAAAGCAGAGAGGCGTGATTTTGGGAACTAAGCCTACAAATCCCATAATACTTTGCTGCAGAGACTTTGCCTCTGATTGGCCACATTTATTTAAGTTTTCACATTTGATTCTGTATTTATACTGAGCCATTTTAACTCCATCTTTACAGCTATTTTCAATCTATTATGTACATCAGTAACACTTACAAAGCAGATTACCTTGATGCCACTCTGAAGTACTTCTGAATGAAGTAACATATAATACTGAGAGGGACCAAGGAGATCAGAAATGCCGGAGTCACGTATGAGATCACAGCCAGGGCAGAGACACACAGCAAGGTAGAACGGCTCAGACACTCCAGGGTAGCAGGGATATGCTGAATGAGACACAGAATTAATTGGAATAATGTTGTGGTACAATATATTTACTATCTTATACAGTGGTACAGTGGTTGGTAAATTGTGGGCCCTGGAACCAATTATCCCATATATATATATATATATGTGTGTATGCAAAGTGTACCCTATAGTGTACCCTATAGTGTATGTATTTATATGTATTTTTAATACAAATTTAATAAATGCATTTAAGGTTAAGAAATTTAAAAACTACGTTTGATATGTAACAGATACATCTGTATACTGAAGCCTGTTCATTATTGCACTCAGTATACATGTGTACATTGTGCTAGACTTTACAAATTACCTGATCGATTGTATTAAAATCAGCAGAGAATCTGTTCAGTATACTTCCCAGTGGCGTTGTTTCAAAAAACCTAGGAATTCCAAAAACAAGGTTTAAAAGTGTAACTTTTTTAGTAACAAACAGAATAAAATGTAAATGGCTGACTAAACATGCACTTGGTTTAATATTTTGTTTTAATCTAAATTAGAAAGTTTTGTGTATTCAGTACTATGACAAAATTAAAATCACTGTTGCTGATATTTGCAACATGCACTATTGGGAAAACTCCACTTGATAACGTGCACAATTATTTAAGAAAATAAAAATACAGTGTTTAATATGTTCAACTATGATATGCAGTTAGTTATTTTGTAGTGGGATCCCCAAGTTTTATTACTACATATCTTCTTCAACTGATTGCACAGAACAATCCTGTGTCTTCTATAGAAATGTGGCCTTCCTTAGTGCTACTTCTCATTAAGGCGAACGAAAATATCATCAGACACCATCGCCCCTTTTTACTGCGAAAGCAGCAAAACGACTTTATGTTTGCCTCCAGTAAAGAATATTTGCATTTAATAGGTAACATATTAAAGGCTGTATTGTTTAGTAAAAACATTTAGCAAATGTTAAATTCCAAAGTTTGTTATAAATATAGGACGGCAGTGAGCCTTTCATTTGCTTCATGTACAGGGGTATAGGAGCCAGAATAATACATACATACAAACATAGAAAAATCTGGGGGGATTTGTCTCCCCCATCCCCCCCAGTTCCTACTCCCATGTTCATGTGGACCCAAGAAAGAAGACTTTAAAATACCTGATACATGTGCATTTATATTTTTCTGTTCTTTGTGTCTAATACATTGCCCAATTACCTCTTCAAATGATCTATTATGGGGACATTCTATTTATGACATGATAATTGTAGACAGATGGAAGCATGTTTCAAAGAACAACCAAGGTCTGAAGATAGGCTTGTTTATTTTCTTCTTACGTGAAGTTGATATTGGTGTTTAATAGTGTTACTGAGGCATGCTATATAAATTCTGACTCCCTAATAAACATTCCAAATAAAACATTCCATAAATCCTAATATGATTTTGTTCTTCCATGTGTATTATCTGATAAGGACCTTGTGGTCCAATTGCAATGCATTGTACAAGGACACAGCTAAGCAGGGTAGACAATAAGCTAACGTCACTAAGGAGTGATATTTGTCACTGATATTGTGATACCTACCAGTTTCACATCCTATTATGGAATCTCTATTTCAAACTAAAGAAATCCCTTCACTGCTAAGATGAATATAAAAATGATAGAGGTCTCAGCTCGCTTATGGGAAACTTCACACTTTATCAAATATAACAAAAATATTTTAGGGTTCTCATAACATCTGAAGCTTCAAGTAAAGAATGGAAAGTCTACCTCATTGGTGCTAAAATGATCCCATTAAGGAGACTGTTGTGCAATGTCTTGGCGACTCTTAAGCCTGTCCACTCAACAGCTATTGATGTTGCTAGACACATGATAATTCCCAAGCAGGAAAGAATGCTGAACACCATGGAGTAAGGAGAATGGTCAAAGTGACAGTCCTAAAGGAAATGAAGGTAAAAGTTAAAACATGGCAGTAAACTACCATAACATGTTGCAAAAACATACTTACTTCACAAACATGACATTTTCCTCAACTCCAATAGTCTTTTAAACAAAAGTTTAAAAAATGTAGAAACACACTAAATTATTAAACTGCAAACATAACACAAAAAAACACACAGTTGAATTGTTTTATGAATAACTATAAATGTAACAAACATTACCTGTCTCCTAGAGCAGTTGGCTGGCACTTCATTGGAAATGGCATCTGATGTCCACTTTGCCAAACAGAAGTCAATAGCCACCATAACAGAATGTTTCAGGAGCTGAGAGAGGATCATTAATGGCAGCAGGAGGATGCCTGCAGAGCTCAGGTACTTGCCACATGCTCTCCATGGCATTTTTGCTCTTTGGTGCATTACAGATGAAAGGTTGTCATCATCATCATCACTATCAGTTATCTCCTCTGCTATGAGCAAAGGAATATAGAAATGAATGAGAGACATCATTAACAAACATAGAAAATCATGATGGCAGATATGAATCAATAGATCAGTTTAGTCCAGTCATTCAATCAATCTACCATCATTACCTTGAAGTAGCAATTTCACAAACTGCTTCTGAACTCACAACCTTACAACGTCAAATCCTAATTCTGTCCATAGTATTCCTCTATAGAAAACTCATCCATCCTGAACTTTTTTAAACATCTTAATATATTTGAAGGTTTTAATTTTATTGTATAGATATATTGATGCTGTTTTTGTAATTGGGAATGAAGGAAAGAGTGTGCATGGGGTTAGATAAAGTGATGTATTTGTGCAGAATGTGTCTGTGGAGTTATTATATATGGGTATGAAAAAAAGGAGAGGGATAACCTTTTCTCTTCCAAAGTAGAGGTCAAAGGCAGCAATGGGAAATGAGCACCAAATACTGCTGTACAATACACCAATGGAAAAGCTTTCCACAATGCAAATTGCTAGAACAAGAACAATCACGGTCCTCTATTTCACCATATGTTCTTTGTCAAAAAATAATTTCATGACTTGTTAATTAGCTTTTTCCTTGTGAGAAGGAATTTAAACAAATAGTTGTTATAAGGTAAGGAAGGAAATATGAAACATTAACAAATTAAATTATTTCCTAATATACTTATTACTACTTTAATTATCATTTTCATCATCAGTAATACTATTATTATGGTTTAAGTTCCAAATCACTTTGGTTTTAAAAGAAATATCCTTGAGCTTTAAATTATACATTAATAAATCATACCATATATCAAGGATTACAGTTATAAAAATGTTATTTATTGTAACTTAACTGTACCAATTAAATATACTTAAGTTATGTCTCTATGCATGTCATCATTATAACATAGACATATCACTTAAAGGCATATTAAAGTGTGGTGGGTTATGTATGCATCATGTAGAGGAGCATCATAACCCACTTAGCAAAAAAGTTTGCATAAAAAAATGCAAACCATTTTTGCATAAAAAAAACTGTTGCAGGTGATGTTTACACCCTCAGGATTGAGCGAGGCTTCTCAGGGTATGATGTAAGCATGCTCAGATATGCAGCCAATCAGCAATTTGAATCCATGTTCACAGGGGCCATTCACTGGGGCTGGGGGAGGCAATAAGGCAATTTACTGGGGGTGGGGGAGGTAATGGGGCAATTCAATGGGGCTGGGAGAGATCCCAGGGGCAATTCACTTGGGCTGGGGGAAGTAATGGGGCAATTCACTGGGGCTGTGGGAGGTCACAGGGGCAATTCACTGGGGGTGGGGGAGGTGATCGGGTAAATCACTGGGGCTGGGGGAAGTTTCACCTGGGATGTAGGTAAAACAATCAGTGAATGAAGGGACACAGACCTTGTTCTGGGTATTACAGAAATCTAAAGGAAAGCTGCAGATCAATCCCCATGCCAGAAATCCAGGCCAGAAAATTACAATGTATTAGTTATGCTAATTTTCCTTAGGAATTTCATAGGGTGACATCATTCATAGAAAACAGTTTGCAAATGCAAGACATTCAGCAAACTTTAGGGTAACTGTTTAAATGTTTATTTTGGTATTTTTTTCATGCAAACAACTTTTTTCATAAACAACTAATTCTCCTCTATCAGATGCATTAATAACCCAGCTCACTTGAATATGCTTTTTAAAAAAACGGTAGCAAATGCTAACTCTAAACAGGATCGATTTACCTTCATCTTCTTCATCATCTCCTAATAAGGCTTCTCGCGAGTACATGGCTCTTTTTATGTTTTTCCTCTCCACTGCAGTTTTCCTGTCTATAAAAATCTCCTAAAAAACAACATTCACACTTCTTTTAATTTAGTACCACAAATATAACATATCACAAATTCTACTAAGGACTTCTTTTATTCAGTAAGACCAGGGGTGCCCAGATGTTGTGTCCTTTCATCTAGTTTTTGTGTAGTTCTAATGCATGATTGTCTCTCCCTTCTCTCTTACAATGAGGGTGCTACCTTCACGCTTCATTTCATTAAAATGAAAAGAAATAGAGGACCCACCCTTTTTTAATTATGCAATCATCATTAACACAATTAATATTTGATTATTTAAAATAACATCTAATTACTTAATAGAAAATTCACTTTTACAGATTAGTGTATCAGCCTCCAGTTGTACTGACTGTCTCCACCATGACAGGGTTATCCAGGGAGATGGGTCTAAAGGGTTTTAAGAACAATCTGATTAGATAAGAGGCCAAATAGTTAGCCACAATCTGTCCTCACAGCAAATGCTCCTTGCCAAGGATAATCACTATAACATTGAAAGTTTCCAAGGAAACCAAATCAAAAGTAATACAATTTAAAACACCCTTGACCAATGTTACCTTCCAATATCCATGTGTCGGCTCAGGTAAATAAATCAAAATGACTGAGTAATGGAATCTGGATTCAAAAACGATATCTGGAAAATGTGGGCTGGATCAATGTCTGATGACTATCAATGGACTAGTATAATTTAGATGGTTAAGTCAATAATTTTTCTTAGATGAGGTACAGGGCTTTCGAAACCCTAAATATTTTATATAATAATTACCATATTGTACAATGTTTGCACATTCACATGTAGATGTCAATCTTTGCTTACAGGTCAAAATTAAATTTGAAATATGATTCTGCATAAATATTAGGTGGGGTTATACTCAGTGTTTTGAGCGACAAAAAATAATCTGCTCTCCAGGGAAAGTCTAGCTATTAATTACTGCTGAGAGTCATGTATGATGCACAGAGACAGCCTGGCTAGACATACAGTAAATACTTCTAGTCCTCTGAAGGTCACCAGTCACCTGATCCTTTATTAAATGTACAGTATCCCATGCCTATTCCTTCCTTACCGTAGGCAACTTCTCTAAATTATTTACATACCATTTTAATTAGCCCAATACAAGAACACAGCCAACTAAAAATGTTCACATATTCATAAAAAGTTGACATTTATATAAATATTGGTGACTGTATACAAATGAAACACCCCTTGACATATGTACTCTTTTCTAGGTTAGGGCCACACAAAGAATTTGTCTCCATTATTTATGGAGTTTAGATCAATGGATTACATGATGTAGTCAGATGATAGTTATACAGTAACTTGTTTTATGACTAACAATATTTAGAGCTAAATAAAATTTCTGGTATTTTGGTTTCACTCCCATTATTGGAACTAAATGGAAGTTTTAACTGGTAAAGAAACATGACCTACTTTCTCTAATTCTTGATCCTGACGATTCATTAATGTTTTCCAGTGTTCGTACAGTTCAGGATCAGAGTTCTGAATGTCCTTCAGGGTCCCCTCTCTCTGGATAGTACCATCTTTCATCGCAATAATCTGCAACAGATTCCAAAACAAACAACAGTTCCATTAGTATGTCCATTGATACATATATTAATATGTTTTATAATGTAAGATAATATCTTAACAGTTATTTAAAAACCAAATATAGCAAATTAAAAACTATAAAGAAGTATACATTGGAATATTATTTATCTTCTATTTTTTACACATCATTTTGGTATTAATAATGTCTAATATCATAATTATCTGGGCAAAATATTAATGAACCAGTCTAACAATGGAGTATATATATATATATATATATATATATATATATATATAGTAAATAAATAGTACATCTGTGTTCACACCTGAATGTCTAAAGCAAGTTAAAAAACCTGCTTCCAGCTCAGAATTCTGCGAAAAACAGTTATTACACTGCATTCTGGGAAGTTGAGCTGGGACACACAAATGTGCCCACAAATGCCTCGCACTTCAATCCTAGCCATTATCAAACATGGCTTCCTTTAAGCTTATGCCTGCTGTATTACACAGCTTTAATGCAAAGCCAAGGTTGGAATAAACACAGGCTGAGTATCCTATCCATGTACAGCTGTTTCAAGCTTACTGGCTATCATCAGCATGGAGCGGGATCTCAGCCTGTGTTGTAGATCTTATGAGTAGGTAGTTCACCACAACAATCATTTATAATATAGTGGGCAAAAGAGCGATAGAAGCCTCCACCGCACAGTAGTACAGTAAATAAAAAGTACATCTGTTCTCACATTTGAATGTCTAAAACAAGTTAAAAAACCTGCTTCCAGCTCAGATTTCCGGGAGACTTCTGGGAAGTTGAGCTGGGACACACAAATGTTCCCACAAATGCCTCGCTCTTCATTCCTTAGCCATCATCAAACATAAATATAATAAATATAAATATGGTTGTGTATATATATATATATTTATATATTTTTTTTTACGAGTCATTTGTTGGTTTGAAGTATGTGAGAAAGCAATTCATAAATACATTTAAAAAATTATTTGTAAAAAGGTAAATGGTATAAACAAACTGACACATTAGGCTTTAACAGGAGGGAGGGGTGTTGCTTCCCTAATAAAATTTCCGGTCATTAATAAAATCCTTTCACCAAAATGTTGTGGGAGTAATGTTCACCTGAAGACCTATACCATAATGAAATAGTCACGGCAATTGGTATAATTCAGAATTTAGCAGAAGGATTGTACATGTCAGGTCTTTGAACTTCAGCTGTAGGTAAGATGTGTTATGGTTCCTTAAATTCTTCGCGTGGAATTAATGTGAGGCGTTAATTTTTAATACAAATGTACTAGTTTTGACAAAAACAGAAAAAATGCTTTCTAAAGCGATGATCGCTGATTTGTGAAGAAAAAATATACCTGAAAATTTTGAGTCTAAACTATAATTAGTCAAGCTAGTGTTTAATTAAAAAAAGCCATAGTGATGCTTCCTCCAGTCTCCGAATGTGTTAGATACAAAACAAAAAAACTCTATGCTCGTGGCATACATAGCTGGCATTTATGTACTTCACAAATAGTTTCCCCCAAATTACAGTATGGTTTCTTTATGTGGAGGCTGGATCAATACACATATATTTTTTGTTTAATCCATAGGGCCAATAGCCATGTCACCTCCAAACAGTCAAGTTGTATTACAGAAGTTTCAAACAATAGTGTATATCACTCAAAAGATATATAAAATATCTAATGAATTTGCACCACTAACACTATAAATGGGTAATAAGGAATTGTTTTTGAATATGAAAAAAGTTGAATTAATATGATATTATGATGGTGCCTGATCCATAACGTGCCAACAATATTCCAGAGACAATACCATTGCATGAAAAAAAAAATGTATTAACGATTTTACTCAAAAACAAAGTTATACAAGAAGGCAGGCAAGTGCAAAGTATACAAAGTATACTGAGAAGGAAGAATTTAATAGGATGCCAACAAAGGGCCTCATTCAATTGCGATTTGGCCAATTGAATAGGGCTCTATATAAGCACAGAGCATATTTTTGTTGCAGAAGTTTTTAGTTAGTGAACTTCTATCCAAAGGATAAAGTCTACACCAAATAAAAACTTCTGTAAAGAATATGTGCTTATATAGAGCCCTATTCAATTGGCCAAATCGCAATTGAATGAGGCCTAAATAGTCTACTACATGAAAGAAGCAGGAATCGATCAAGTGGGCAGGAAGGTGTCCTTATAGGAGCACTATGAGCAAACTGAAGAGCAGAGAGCTTAAAGGTCAGTAGGGAGTGGAATTAAGGATTGCATAAAAAATGTAGCAGCTCACAAACAATGTAAAGGTCATATATTAATAATAATTGAACTAAGCGCTATGCATAGTAATTTTCTCTTCATTACCTTAATGAGTTTAATTTCACTCTGGGGAACTGAAAATGAAGAGTATTATGAATATATGTTTAAATAATTTCTGCCAAAGGAATACAATGTAATTCAAGGCTTCTGGAATGTGTACTGAATCACAAAAATAAATATGCACTTAGGGCCTCATTCAATTGCGATTTGGCCAATTGATTAAGGCTCTATATAAGCACATAGCATATTTTTTTACACAAGTTTTTAGTTAGTGAACTTCTATCCAAAAGAAAGGTCTTCACTAACTAAAAATGTATGTAAAAAAATATGCTCTGTTCTTATATAGAGCCCTATTCAATTGGCAAAATCGCAATTGAATGAGGCCCTTAGTATATATCAAACAATAAATAAAACTGAATAAATAGAATAACTGGAGCATAGTTAATTAGTTCACATATAAACAATGTTTTTTTGCCTCATAGTATCCCTCATTACCATCACTGTTTGCCAGCTCTTTGTAACCCTGTGCCCAGGGCACTTACCCAGTCCGCATGTGGCAGATACTGCAGTTTGTGGGTCACTAACACTGTAGTTCTTTTATTGTCTCTCAACATTTTCAAGATTCCCTCTTGCATGAGATGGTCACTCAGATGAATGTCCAGTGCAGAGAATGGGTCATCCTTTCAGCAGGGAAAATAAGGATTTTATTATTGGAAGAAATAATAATAACTGACATCATTTATGTTATTAGTTTGCAATTACTTTGTAATTATACAAGAAGTAGTATGGAGTAATGTTAATAAGGAAAAATATTGTAAGCATAATAAAAAGGGAAGGGTGCATATCAGAAAAAGCCTGGTTACAATATGCCCGACAACACCTTGATACGCCTCACATCTTCTGGTACGCTGTAATTTGGAGTGACAAGACCAAAATAGAGCTTTATGGTCACAACCATAAGGCTATGTTAGGGGTCAACAAGGCCTATAGTGAAAAGAATAACATCCCCCCTGTGAAGCATGGTGGTGGCTCACTGATGTGGCTCTAAAGGCACGGGGAATCTTGTGAAAATTGATGGCAAGATGAATGCAGCATGTTACCAGAAAATACTGGCAGACAATTTGCATTCTTCTGCACGAAGGCTGCGCATGGGACACTCTTGGACTTTCCAGCATGACAATGACCCTAAGCACAAGGCCAAGTTGACCCTCCAGTGGCTACAGCAGAAAAACGTGAAGGTTGTGGAGTATCCATCACAATCTCCTGATCTTAATATTATCGAGCCACTCTAGGCAGATCTCAAACGTGCGGTTCATGCAAGACGACCAAAGACTTTGCATGACCTGGAGGCATTTTGCCAAGATGAATGGGCAGCTATACCACCTGCAAGAAGTAGGAGCCTCATAGACAACTATTACAAAAGACTGCACGCTGTCATTGATGCTAAAGGGGTCAATACACAGTATTAAGAACTAAGGGTATGCAAACTTTAGATCAAGGCCATTTGGGTGATTTCTGTTATCGTTATGATTTAAAAAGGAGCCGAAGAACTATGGGATAATAAATGGCTTCATATGATCACTATCCTTCAATAATTTTTTTTTTTTTTGCATTATCAGTCATATTTTCAAAATAAATGGCAAAATGTCACAATTTCTGCCTGGGTACTTTTGAGCACAACTATATATATCATATTCAATACAGAGTAGAGCTATATTTCAGGTATTTGGGTTTCTCATTAGACCAATGTTCTGTGTCATACTTGAAGTTCAATAAACATTGACATTGAAGTAAAATGAAAGTTAATCCCTTAAAAGGGACATGGAAGTTTTTTATTTCATTTTACTAGGTAAGTAATATACCTATTTTATATTATTAAAAAGCACTTAAAAGCATTGTTTTTACTCCATAAATTCATATAAATAGTGCCGATATAGGTGTGCCCTCTGCAGCCTATGCAGATACAGGCACTGTACGGCTGGATGTGCAGTGTAGTATAATGCACTAGCCTATCAGGAAAACAGTCAAACAAAATGCAATCAAATCAGCCACACAATTATTCTGTTTTACAGAAGTTTTTATTATTACATTTGGTGGCTTTGATTTCAGACATAAGTCTCAATGGGGCATATAAATGATACAACTAAAAAATAAGCTGGACTATGCAGAAGAATATAAAACATATATAAGTATAAAATGAAATACAATACATTCAATTAAAAACACATTTAGGGTACCAACCAGGAATACAACACTCGTCGTCTGATAGAGAGCTCTCGCAACGCTTATCCTTTGACGTTGACCTCCAGAGAGATTGATACCCTACAGTACACAAACACAAATCAGTCACCTCTGTGCAGATAAAGATGTCCTGACGAGGGTATAGCTGGCACTGTTTGAAAGTTATTGGTTAAAGGGATTATTCAGTCTTCATATGAAATACCCACACTAATGCTGTAGTCTGCTTTGCAAAATGACTTATCGTGTCACTGTGCACAAAATAATTTAAATATCTTACATTTCCTCTGTCCCAATAAATCTGTTTTTCAGTCAGCTATGATGCAGGCTGCCATGTATATATGATATTAAAGGATCATTGTCACATTGTTTCCATATTGTTTTTGAATAACTGCACTTGACCATTATGTAGCTGCCACATCCCTCTTGTGCAGACAGACACGTCCTATATATTAAATGTTCCCTCCCACCACTGCAAGTTGATTTGTATAAACTAAAATGGCAGTTTATATAGCGGCATAATTGCAAATAAAATATTTTTGGTACTGTATATATCAGTGGTCTTTCCAAACCAATCCTCAGGGACTACCAGCAAGCCTAGATTTAAGGTATATTTTTGCTTGAGTACAAGAGTACTACTCAGTGCTACTCTTCCTGAGGATTAATTAAATCACACATTTAGGTAGATACAATAGGCAGTCTAGATGAGCCTACCGTCCAATCTATGTTTAACTGCAGCTAAGCAACGGACTCTTCTAGCTTGCCCATTTTATGACACGTAACTATATTGTAAGCTGTTCAAAGCCCACTTAATCAAGCTTCCCTAGTCCCTGCGCATTATAGTTTATTTGTTCTCTTGCACCTCTTATATGTAAAAGCTGAAAATCTTTCATTTACACCCTTTTATATATTCCAATTATCCTGATTTTTTTTTTTGTTTGTCTTTACCACTTTAAATGCAAAGCTATCCCACTTACCTCCCACCTTTTCTGTAAAATATTGTTTCTTACAGATCAGGACACATACCATCTCATTAGTATTATGTCTTCTATTCTCTCTGCACATAATAATATTTATCATTATACATTTTCCCATTTCTAGAGTAAACGTATGTTATGGCGGTATTATATTTCACATGGATACATTGAATTTATTGTATGTGACCTCTCCAGCTGCCAATTTGTTATTCATGAATATATGTGCTTAGTATTCCCGTTGCATAATAAAATGACTAATATCATTTTACCCAGTGATTATCAGGATAATACCAACCCTTTCTCCAATCTGTGTTTGGTCACCATGGGGAAGTATGTCAATATCGGGTTGAAGAGAGCAGGCATCTATTATTGCTTTGTATCTGTGGAGAAAACACAGACAATAATGTCACTAGTGTGGCAGGTGTGCAAAATAATCTGAATCGGAGATCAACAGATGTATTACCATTTAAAACAAGCCCTAGACTGTGACTGCAAATGGATATCATCCCCATAGGCTTTCCTATAATCTATTGGAAGACTACAGGGAAATACAACTGATGGGGCTGTGACTTATTACAATACAATCCATGCATCATCACATCTTCATCCCAGACTCATCATCTGTGCAAATCACTTTTTTTGGAACTGAAGTGGAAAATAGTTTTTTTTTTAAAGAAAGGTTATGATATGCTTGATTGGTTAATAGGCAAAACGTTTTAGAAAGTAAGAAAATTCATAAAAAAATATATACGACTTTACTTTTGTTTAAATATTTTAACTTTTGCCTTAGTGAGAGAAAACAATTGCTTCCTCTCTCAACCTGATAAATTATCTTGGAAGGTCCTTTGAAGCAGATAGTATCTGAAATATTTTTGTGGAACCAACAATCGGATTAAATGTAATTCACAATAAGATAACATACCCAGGTGATAACTCAGGAAATCAATTAACATAACAAATATATAAATACTAGTCATTAGCCCGTCATAAATGATGGTATAATATTGTGTTAAAAATTGTGTCTTCTGTCTGTTTGTGCGCTCTCTCTGTATGTACCATGTCTCTCTCTGTGTGCCCTTTCTCTCTCTCCTTCTCTCTCTCCGTCCCTTATTCTCTCTCTCTCTCCCACCTTCTCTCTCTCTCCCTTCCTCTCTCTCCTCTTCTTGTCTCTCTCCCTCCTTCTCTCTCTCGCTCCTTCACTCTCCCTCCGTCCCTCTCTCCCCCCTCTCCTTCTTACTCCCTCCCTCTCCTTCTCACTCTCCCTCCCCCTCCTTCCTCCCCCCCATCTTTCTCTCCCTCCCTCTCCTTCTCACATTTCTGGATTGCGAGTCTGATCGCAAATCGTACTTTGCAGCAAGTTAAGGGTTTGGCTCTGTCTGAGTAGCAACTTAAGGGTTTGGCTCTGTCTAAGAAGTAAGTCACGGATCTTGCTTAATTGATCAGGATCAGGCCCTGAAATGCTACATATAAAAGCATGATTTCAGATTTTGGCTTTCTGCCATGTACTTGCGGGCTTGAGTCATTTTAATCGCTCTGTAACTGTTGCAATTTTCAAGCCCGCAGACTTACAGCCTCAGGTATTGTAATTAAGGGCTTGGAATTCAATGAGGACCAAAGTATCATGATTCACTATTTTGGATTTCTTCCATGTACTTGCAGGGCTTGAAGTCTCAATTTGCAAATCAATTCACAATTTGTACAGAGTGTGCATGCGTAACTCACAATTTGCGAGCATTACACACAACTTCGGCTGAAGACAACTATATTAGTGATGGAATTTACAAAAAAATTAAAATATGCATGTTTTTACTTATATTTTTTACAAATGGCATATCAAATACTTTAAAAGAAAACACTTTAAATAGGAATATTCAGTCTTTTAATAAAAATAGCAACACCAAATCATTTTCTAATATCTTTTGAAAGTCATTTAATGGTGTTCAGTGTGAAAGTGGATAAAATTGTTATATGCATTATTAAAGAAATATGTAACCCAAATATTTACAATAGTATAATTAATGTGGTATCCTGGATAGCACCCTGCATTCCTGAGCTGAGATGTATCAGGGGAAATTAGTTCACATCTTTGTTATCTGGTGTTATCATTTTTTTAATTTGTTTTTAAATCTGTGATTTACATCAGTGGTTCTTAAACCTCTCCTAAGGACGCACAGACAGTCCATGATTACAGTTTAACACTATGTGAACACAGGAGAAGAAATTAATATTCAACAGACTCTAATTACATCATCTGTATTCAAACAATGTCCTGTCTGGTGGATCCTGAGGAGAGGTTTGAACCACTGATTTATCGTGGCCATATCATATGTGGCCATATCATGAGAAGACAGGATTCACTAGAGAAGACACTGATGCCGGTAAAGACTGAAGGCACACGAAGAAGGGGACAACAGAAGCGGAGATGTATAGATAAGGTAATTGAAGCAATGAACACGAGCTTGAGGGATCTCAGAGGGGCAGTGGCTGACAGATATGCCTGGCGTGCTGCGGCCCATAGGGTTATGGAGAGTCAGACACGACTGAATGACTAAACAATATTCAGTAGGCTTACATTAGTTCTATGAGGTCAGGAGAAAAAATTAAGTTTAGATCATGATACACAAATATATCCCATTTATTTGTACATATACAGTATATAATCCCCTAGGCTTGGAAAAATATCAGAGGTACTCTGTTGTTACAAAATGTAACAGCAGCAGCAAACTTTATTCCCCAAAAGCAATTTGAGCTAAAGTTATCAGATCTGCGTTACACAAATATTATAAATTAGCGAATTGCCCAACAAAAAATGACAGCAATGAAATATTAAGTGAGCTAATGCTGTTTCGGCGCTCCTTGCCAGCAACTGCGGCCCTCGCTTCGCGTGAGCAACGGCTCGTATGCTCACAACTATATATGTGATACTAATACTGTGGCCTCTCTTACTAAAATTGCTATATATATATATATATATATATATATATAAATATTGCTATATATACAATGCACTAACAGTGTCGGCTAAAATGAAAATTTTCTCTGAAAATGCCTTTATGCTCATTTTGTACACAGCAGATGATGTTAATTTGCTGCATATTTCACAAAAGTGATGTTTTTCATTTCTTTAAACCTATTTTAAACAAACATTTAATAAATTATTTGTATTACAATGCCATTTAACAGAGTTTATATGTGCCCTTAGCTAGCTTATTAGAGCCATACAATGGCCCAGACGTACTAAAGGGTAAAGTGTTTTGGGGAACAACCATAAAACCCATCTATTCTGATGATATCCTATATGATGTGTCTTAGAGTTCTTCAACAGCTTTCAATACATATGACCCAGTGAAAAAATATCATGGTTTTGCCTTTCTATAGTTCATATTCTAATCAAAACTTTTATTTTTGCTCTGTGAAAAAAGAGTTTGTTCCTTATAGAAATCTTACTTTTGCTTGTTGAAGCTGCTTTCAAACGTAATGTTCTCTTCCACTGTGGCGTTTAACAGCCATGGCTTCTGGGATGCATACGCCACTGCGCCTCTCTTCCTGAAATAGAGAATATCAGAGAATAAGAGAATATCAGAGAATAACAAAAATTCATTAAAAAAAATATCCAGATAGTTAAAATAACCACTGTACAACAAAATATATACATGCGTGTGTGTTTGGAAACTTTGAATTAGATTAAGAGCATAATTAAGCAGAGGGAAATTACACAGCGAGTTTTTAATTAGAAGAAACACTGGAGGCATCCATGATAGTTTGGTGGAAGAAGTATCCGAGAGAGCGGCATTTACATTCTTTTTGATCTGGGTTTATGAGGGTGAAGGTCAATTTCAATTAGTATCCAGTTATCTAACAAAGCCACATAACTCTTCCTGATCCATTCTTTCCCACCCTCTTTCCACTGATAAAAAAACATGTCCTCATGATCCAGCTCTCATGAAGTGATGTAACAAAGACAAAATGGATTCCTCAAGTCATAAACAGAGACTTCCAAAATTCCTTTATTTTCTCTAATCATGTTTTTATGTCTATTGCTTACATAGCTGCTAATGTTGTTAGTTAGTTGCATAGTTCACAAACCAGTGCCTTTTTCCTTGAACTACAGTGGTCCGTGAAATATGGCTTCCAAACAAAATAATAGTTAGACAGATGAAATGTATGACATTTATTGAGATATATAATGGGTATAATACGTTGTTTTGCTATTTTGTTGCATACTCAAGATTTGTGTTATAGATTTCGTATCAATATCATAGGGTTCTTCATCAATTGAATGATATTATAGAAAGTAATTAAAAATTAATAAAGTAAACTTAGTACTATGAATATAGGTGCTTCTTGAATATTTTGTATGGTACTCACCACTGATTTTGGAACAGCATAAGGAAGAATTGTTTAGACACGCAACGTTTCGGCGACGGCTAAGCTTCTAGGTCGGTGGAGGACAACATGTGGCTCTCAGACACGTCTTATGCTGACCTCAGCCTGCTCTCTATATCTCTGTTCAGCAACACAGTCCATTTTATCTCTCCATAACTAGCAAATCACTCTCTTATGCTCCATATAAACCTGGGGTATTTGCCAATCTCATCCCCCCATTTCCGGCATCCATGTTTCTTGGGTAGATATATGCAGAAGAATACAATATATCTAGTTACGGTGCCAAGAGTAGGTAGCAGTTATGTTCAAAAATCTCATTAGTGAAAACTCAAGCCTCGCTTCACATAGAAACAATCAATTAGGAACATGAAAAAAGACTGAAGAGCAACAGGATCCATGGGGAGCGCAAGGACTTTAGCAGATGAACCCTGTTGACTCATGAATGACATTAACATTTCCAATGTGGAAGTTGTGGAAATAATTTGAGACTTTGAAGTGTCATCACCAAATGATTTTTATTGAGACAGACAAGTTCCACTTAAATGAGAGATAACCAGAATCTTCTTGTCAGATGGGGTAAATACAAACTTTGATAAGTTGCCCTTATGCCATTTGGACATGTTTGATGCTCCCGGATAAAAAAAATATTTTTCAAGCAATTCCTTTCTAGATCAAATAACCTCTTAAATTAATGAGGAATAATTTATTAGCTGAAAGGGAATCAGTATAATATCATGTATCACCATGTAAAAGACTTACCGTACTTAATACATATTTCAGCAGCTATGAACCTATGTTTCTGTGTCAGAAAAAGGTGTATGGGACAAATAGCAAACTATCACATATAATTGTCGAAATACGAGACGTTGTCACGCTTTGTGTGGTGCGTATCGCTTGCGAGGCTCGCAAAGCAAACCATTAACGCATAGCACTTAGGCTATAAGCGCCAAGCGAGGCGAGCAGTGAAGGCAATGAAACACGCGGGACTTAGACACCAAACACTTAGTAAACGCGCATTCGCATTAACCTACAAGCACTTGACAAAAGATAAAAAATAATTACGAGACGCTGTACTTTGAAAAAAAATAATAAGAGAAAGCAAAAATATGAGGCTAACGGCCGAACATAGAATATTCAAAAAACACAAAAAAACACAAAGAAAATAAAAATAAATACAACAAAAACATCACCAACAGCACGGGGGCATCACCAACAGCACAGGGGAACAGCCAGGGCGTCTGGGAGTGAGGTGGAAAGCGAATTTAAGGCGATTTGGACGACTTTCACCATACGAAAATCTCCAAAGCGGAAAAAAAAATGGCCACCGTAAAAAATGAAAACGAGGCTACACGACTCCGGACTGCGCAAAACACTGCCAAACGCGTAGCACTTTCACACAGGATGAACAAACTACAAAATACACTATTACAAATTACGGAAAATGATTGCGAGTCGCATAACACATTAATAACATTACCAATATCTACAATGGCACTTTACGAGACACAGGACTTTGAAAAAAAATACAACATAGCAAAAATACGAGGTTAACGACCGAACAGCATACATCAGAAAAACACAAAAAAACACAAATAAAATACAAATAAATACAAAAAAAATACATCACTCACAGCACGGGGGAACAGCCAGGACGTCTGGGAGTGAGGTGGAACGCAAATTTAAGGCGATTTAGACGACTTTCACCACCTTAAAATCGCCTAAGCAAGAAAAAAAATGACCACCGAAAAAAATGAAAACGAGGCTACATGACACTGGACCGCGCAAAACACTGACAAAAGCGTAGCACTTTCACACAGGAACGAACGAAATACAAAATACACTATTACAAATAACGGAGAATACTTGCGAGCCGTGTAACACATTAATAACAATACGAATCTACAATGGCGCTTTACACAACTACACCAATGGATTTCCCTTGTGCACACAACCAATTTAGAATGCACAGTTGGGACATTCATTACACTTTAGCATCAGAGCACCAACACTCAAGCTGTACATTGTATGCTGACGGAAAATATAAACAGATTGTTAGCTCTTCAGGATATTGATTGCTGGATATATTAATTACAAAGAAGTAAAGTATATTAATTGATTCAAGAACTAATTAATTAATTATTGATTCAGTAACTAGAGATCAATATATATCTCTCTTTATAATGAGTGACGAAGGTGCTCAGAGGAGCAAAAATAGACAAGAAGAGAGGCTTGCCATGAGCGCCGAAGTTCCTCAGAGTACAAAAAGGTTTACATTGTGTGTCAAACAGCATTCCCATGGCTTCACATTTTATTGCCCCGGCATTTTTGACGGGCAAGTCACAAGTCTAAAATATAATTTTCATGTGTGCTAGATTCAACAGGCAAACAGTGGGAGGGGACACAGAACTGCCATATAACAATGGTTTGCAGGAAATGGTTTATTTATCTGTGTATCTCTCCTCTCACAAGTAATGAAGTATTTTGCAGTCTTTCATGTTATTTGATTTTACTGGCCCACTACTTAAATGACTGACCAATAAGCTAATAATCACTAATCCAACAAGGGTCTTTGTGCTTCTAATAATTATACATGGTCAAATCACAATAAAATCAATATAATTAAAGCATTCAAGACTAAATATAAAAATATAAAATGATAAAACAGCATTATATATATTCAGTACAGAGTTTGGGCCCTATTCTATTGATCAATTTGTAAATTTATACACACTTAAAACTGCTCTGAATACTGCCACATATTCTGTTAGGTATTTGCAATCCGATTACGAGTTACCCACCCACAATCACTACAGGTCTGCCAAACCGCCTTAGAACTCCATTGGTTTTAGCACGGCTTGAATATTATGAGTTCTAAATAATTAAAGTTATACAAAATCGATATTCTATTAGACCCGATAGCAAATAAAGTCTAACCTGCAACTGAAAAAAGTATCATGTTTCTGTCAAAAATATTACGAGTACTAAATAGGACTCGCAAGGGCTTTTTCAAACACGTATTATAGTTGTAGCAGCATTTAAACACACACAGTACTGTACTTTAAAAGCATGGGGAGGCATGGAAAAACATTAGAATGAATTGCACAAATAGTCTCAAACTCACAAATTTGCAATTCAAAAATATATATTTTTAAATGTTATTTCTGAGTGATATTGATCTCAGGACTCACAGGGTTAATACATATCATGACATCCACATGGACTAAAACACATGATCTAATGCATTTTATGGAGTGCTAGATTGTTTGATTGCGAGCCCGATTGGCAAATATTATTTGTTGGCACTAATAAATCTTAGCCTTCAATTGCAGATTACGTTTAACTTCCATGTTTTACAGATATCATGATGGCGCTCTCAATTTCTAATGTCTAAACAGCAAATTACGGACTTACTTAAATATTGTTATATGATCATGCCCCCTGAAATCTGACTTAAAAAAGGCAGGGTTTACGAGTTCAGCCTTGCGGTCGGAATTTGCGAGCTGGAGTCAATAGAATACATCTAAACATTTATAAAAACAAACACCCGCAGCCAAATTTATGTGTTGCTAATAGAATATGGCCCATTAACGGATACTTTTTAATGTGACGCTGACATATCATACCAAATTGCATATTTTTCTTTTATATTAAAATATGTCACATTTACAGATTTTTTAAATGTAATTTGCTCCTATATTTGGGACCCTAGCACTGACATTTTCTATCACCTCTGTATTCTTTTTCTTATTACAAAATTATTTTTTCCCCTATAACCATCAACAAAATATAGACATGGAAAGGGTTTAGCTTCACGTCTCATTACACCCCTTTACTGAACAATGATTCTCTCCACAGACAGATAGTGTGAAATGCTTAAAAAAAAGCCTTCAGATCAGGCTTATAAAGGATCATTTTAACAAGTAGTTGGCACGCTTGAAGCTGGCTTGCTTGAAGAGGATCAGCAAGCAAGCCACTAGAAAATAGCAATGAGGCAGCAGTAATGATACCCCAAGGGAGCGGATATTTGCTGAAAATAACTCATAGAACAGAATACATGACTTAATAACTCACACACAATTGTACGTATGATTCTACAGAAAGTCCATCCAGGATCCAGTGATCATTTGGTATACATTATACTAATGGGCATGTAAATAGTTTGCTGCTTGTGAGGAGTTTTGTGTTTAAATCGGCTAACAAATACTAATATGTAGACTAAGGAGCTTATCTTTGGGGACACCATCACTGATTGTAATAAATAATTATAGCTGCTTTCCATACTGTTCAAATTATAAGGACTTTAATCTACTTTAAAACCAGACAACCAGGAATAATCTTAGTTTGGAAATCCCATGATTTGTTAAAGGGCCAGTGTTAGCTCCAGGTAAAGAAGTATCCAGTTCACCATTTTGTAGTTTAAAAAATGCAAACAACATGTACAGTGGATATAAAAAAAGTCTACACACCCCTGTTAGAATGTCAGGTTTCTGTGCTGTAAAAAAATGAGACAAAGATAAATCATTTCAGAACTTTTTCCACCTTTAATGTGACCTATAAACTGTACAACTCAATTGAAAAACACACTGAAATCTTTTAGGTGGAGGGAAGAAAAAAAAGAAAAATAATGTGGTTGCATAAGTCTGCACACCCTCTTATAACTGGGGATGTAGCTGTGTTCAGAATTAAGCAATCACATTCCAAATCGTGTTAAATAGAAGTCAGCATACACCTGCCATCATTTAAAGTGCCTCTGATTAACCCCAAATAAAGTTCAGATGCTCTAGTTGGTCTTTCCTGAAATGTTCTTAGTTGCATCCCACAGCAAAAGCCATGGTCCACAGAGAGCTTCCAAAGCATCAGAGGGATCTCATTGTTAAAAGGTATCAGTCAGGAGAAGGGTACAAAAGAATTTCCAAGGCATTAGATATACCATGGAACACAGTGAAGACAGTCATCATCAAGTGGAGAAAATATGGCACAACAGTGACATTACCAAGAACTGGAGCTCCCTCCAAAATTGATGAAAAGGTTGAACTTTTTGGCCATAATTCCAAAAGATATGTTTGGCGCAAAAACAACACTGCACATCACCAAAAGAACACCATCCCTACAGTGAAGCATGGTGGTGGCAGCATCATGCTTTGGGGCTGTTTTTCTTCAGCTGGAACTGGGGCCTTAGTTAATATAGAGGGAATTATGAACAGTTCCAAATACCAGTCAATATTGGCACAAAACCTTCAGGCTTCTGCTAGAAAGCTGAACATGAAGAGGAACTTCATCTTTCAGCATGACAACGACCCAAAGCATACATCCAAATCAACAAAGGAATGGCTTCACCAGAAGAAGATTAAAGTTTTGGAATGGCCCAGCCAGAGTCCAGACCTGAATCCGATTGAAAATCTGTGGGGTGATCTGAAGAGGGCTGTGCACAGGAGATGCCCTCGCAATCTGACAGATTTGGAGTGTTTTTGCAAAGTAGAGTGGGCAAATCTTGCCAAGTCAAAATGTGCCATGCTGATAGACTCATACCCAAAAAGACTGAGTGCTGTAATAAAATCAAAAGGTGCTTCAACAAAGTATTAGTTTAAGGGTGTGCATACTTATGCAACCATATTATTTTATTTTTATATTTTTTCTTCCCTCTACCTAAAAGATTTCAGTTTGTTTTTCAATTGAGTTGTACAGTTTATAGGTCACATTAAAGGTGGAAAAAAATCTGAAATTATTTATCTTTGTCTAATTTTTTTACAGCACAGAAACCTGACATTTTAACAGGGGTGTGTAGACTTTTTATATCCACTGTACCTAAAATGGTTTTAAAATTAATGATAACCTGAGGTTCTAAGTTTGTCTCTATTGCCCATATACTCACTGTTTGTCTGGAAGCTAGTGAAGTTATCTCCCACCTGTTTACATATTCAGCAGATGTGAGTTAGCATTCTGTGAAATTAACCATTGTTCGAATGTCAAGCAACAGAACAAAAAAATAAAACATTGAAATCAGGTGGAGAAGCAGCTATACGTGCACACAGCTCTGGGACAGGGAGACGTAAGTCACAACTACTGAATAATTGAATAAAAAAAAAATATTTACACATGGTTTTATTGTTGACTTTATAAATACATATTTCTTGAACTAACAAGTGGTGAACTAGATACTCAGAGTCCTTTATTTGGAGCTTATACTGACTGTCCTTTAAACAGAGAAGAAAACACAGAGTCAATAAATCACCCTACATAATAGGAGACCGAGGGAGGTCATATTTTAAGTTATTTTTGCTTGAAATGCAAAACTTTCAGACTTGTTTTCCTAACACAGTGCTGCTTAACTTCTTTAGTGTTGGGCCAAATTTAAATTGACCAGTTAGCTGGTGGACCTGATTTATATTGGCTAGTGAGCTGGTGGACCTGATTTATATTAGCAAGTGAGTTGGTGGACCTCATTTATATTGGCTAGTGAGCTGGTGAACCTGATTTACATTGGCTAGTGAGCTGGTGTATCTGATTTAGATTGGCTAGTGAGCTGGTGGACCTTATTTACATTGGCTAGTGAGCTGGTGGACCGGATTTATATTGGCTAGTGAGCTGGTTTACATTGGCTTGTGAGCTGGTGGACCTGATTTATATTGGCTAGTGAGCTGGTGGACCTAATTTACATTGGCTTGTGAGCTGGTGGACCTGATTTATATTGGCTAGTGAGCTGGTGGACCTAATTTACATTGGCTTGTGAGCTAGTGGACCGGATTTATATTAACAAGTGAGTTGCTGGACCTGATTTATACTGGCTAGTGAGCTGGAGGACCTGATTTATATTGGCCAATGAGCTGATGATCCTTGATATATATTGGCTAATGGGCTGGTGGACCTGATTTACATTGGCTAGTGACAGAAGGGTGGGGGAAGAAGCACATATACTCCAATAGTGTATATCAATAAAAATCTTAATAAAGCGTTTCTCCTATGAAATGTAGTTAAATATATTTACTTATTTTTTTAATATGAAAAAACAAAACATTTGGGAATTTCTACTTGATGTCTCAAGTGCTTAAACTGCCACAAATGTTTTATTTTATTAATATTATTTATTATTTATTTATTATTTGTTACCAGATTCTGGCATCCAGTTGGCAACCAGAAACAGTAGGGTGGCCGCCAGTTGCACAGCACTGATCTAACATTTCCATTTAATGTTTTAATGACAATAAATTGCTATTATATACATTTATATGTGTATTTTATGGCAATAACTGAGGCATTTGCTGTGTGTATTTAGATGAGCTGAACATTTACCATGTCTCATCACTCTCTCTGTTTATTTGTTTATGTCTGGCTTTTTACATATATATATCTGCAGCTCATGTGCAACTTCCATGTTCTTGTTCTGCACAGACTACAAATAACCACGTTTCGTCTGTCAGCACTTATATCCATTCCCGCTCAGTGTGTCCAAGCAATTAATTGGATCCATACCCGTATAATACACATACAGCCAAACACGGGTGGCTCCTGCCAAGATTTGCTATCTCCCATTTCATCTACTATTGTATTAATGCTCCAGGGGACAGTAAATCTAATTAATTACAACAATTATGATTAAATCATTCATCACTTAAAGGCCACCCAGCTTCCTGGAAAATCGGTTATCACTGCAAACTGCAGGCAGTCAGAATACCCATTAAATAAGTGCTATGGGCCTCATTCAAATGTGATTTGACCAATTAAATATAAGCACATAGCAATTTTTTTTTTTTACAGAAGTTTTTAGTTAGTGAACTTCTATCCAAAAAGCAAGGTCTTCACTAACTAACAACTTCTCTAAAAAATATGTTATGTGCTTATTTAGAGCCCAATTCTAATGGCAAAATCACATTTGAATGAGGCCCTATGTAAAAGATCACTGTAGATTGGGAAAAACATCATATGTTTGTAACAAATGAAAATTAGTAGTATAATAATCATACTTACTTTTAAATGCACAAGGGGGCGGTTAAAGAGGATGGCAAGAATCTGCCTCTACTGGTGCTATGGGAGGGAGTGATAGTCTGGGCTGAAATCTTAAAAGCATTTTTAGGTCAAATCTTTATTTTAGTAGACACGTCTTGTGCCTGAAGGATGCTATATTTATTGAATCCCACACTTGCTGCTGGCTTGGAGACTGAGTGTAAAGTGCAAGAGTAGAAAAAAAGTAGAAGGGAGGAGGGATGGGGATTTGTTGATTCATTGGTGAATTCACATCAGATTTCAGCCCAGAACATACCCCTCCTTTTCTTAGAGACAGCTTACAAATATTCTTGCAAGCCTTCCTTGTCATGTTCTGTTACCTCCCCCGCATGCCTTGAAAAGTAACTATGGTTATAATGGGAGCTTCTATGTACTGCAAAAAATTATATTTGCTTTTATGGCCATAATTTACTGTTGCAAACTTCACAAACATATGACATGTTTGCTAATTTACGCTGGTTTAAACATATAATGGAAAGTAATGTTCAAGAGAAATATAACAGATGTGTATATATTTATTAATTGTAATTATAAAAAAAAATATATATATATGCATTTCTGCAATTTGCAGATGATGGAGTGCAGGAAGAGCAAATTGCTCCCGCCCTTAAGCACAAACTGAGCAAAAAAACTAATATTTTCACTTTTTAAGAAAACTTTTTAAAGAAAACTTGATCACAGCTGCCACACCCTTTTGTAGGCAGAGTATAGGAAAAAGTGCTCTACACTCTGCCACAGTTTGAAAAATAGATGGGAGGAGCTCTAGGCAAAAGATTGTGGCAAACCAGCAATTTTTTGTCTTTTCTAAGAAAAATTGGGCAGTTATTTAAACAACTCCTTTTTTCTTTTAAGTCATGAAAGCTCGATTGTTACAGTGGTTCCATTTATAATTAATATTGCTGACATTTTCCTCCTTCCTGTTCTATGTTGCTGGTTTACTTCTCGTCTCCTTTCCCCATATCAAACAGTTTTCTGAAACTGTACAGAGTGAGATTAATGTTGACAGACACTCACTCTGATAAGAAAATTGATGTGTTTTGAATAAATAGAGAGCTAGACACATAGCTAGAAATAGAGAAGTAGAGAGCTAGATACAAAGTGAGAGAGCGATGACATTGAGATGTAGAGAACACAATAAAATCCCGCAAACTCCTCCTATTATCGGTATCACTATCACTTCTGTTCCATTAAAGATCTTCAGTCTTATTAAATTGATCTTGCTTTTGGATGGAAGTTCTAACTAAAAACTTCTGTAAAAAAATAATGCTCTGTGCTTATATAGAGCCCTATTCAATTGGCCAAATCGCAATGTAATAAGGCTGCCGGCTTCCAATGTCATCAAACTTCATTAAACATTAATCAGGGGCATATTCAAATGAATCCTATGGCTTAGCAAAGGCTTTGATTACAAACCGGAGGTTTCTTGCTGTTAAATATATATGATTCACAAGCAGTAAATGAGCAGTATTGTTATTCTGATTTTGCCCTCCTAAAGCCTTAAAGGAGATATTGAATTAATTTGTACATATTACACAATGTTAATTGAAGGTTACGTTTTACATGCATACTCCAAACTAATACACTTATGTTAGGCCATTCCAAGGAAAATTACACATACACAGCACATTTGGGCAAAGAAAGCTAAATAAACGTTTTATTTGCATCTATTTTAATTGATCAATTATAGGCAAGACTAAGAAAGCTTAGCTACAACTGAAAAAATAAATAAAATAATTAAAATTTAAATTATTTAAGTCTTAAATTGGTCACCCACCAAATATTTATATTATTTTCACCTTAAAATGTCCAACAAGGGATCATACAGTAGGAGTTTGTTTTGTTTATTTAATTAATTAGACAAAAAAAAACAATATTTATATATTTTTAAACAGACATTTCATCTTTATTTTGTGTGTGAAATAGGATTGGCCCAGGAGGGCAAACTGGTCTAGATTTGCCTGCTATAATCAATGCAGTTCTTTGATTAATGGAGTCAGCAACTGTTTGTTCTGTCTGTAAATTTTTTTTAATAACTGAACAGATTAAGTACTGTGTAAAGTAAATCAATTTACTAGTAGTCCTTTCTAGAATTAAAATGTCAATCCATTTATATTAGCATCATTCCTAATCAGTATCTAAAATAGAATTATATATATATATATATATATATATATATATATATATATAAAAATATAAATATAAATATATATATATATATATATAGTATAAAACAAATTCATCTCAATAAGAAGAATAATACAGACCACAAGTTGATCATATATAGTTATCCTGCACATTAGTAAAATTAAGAACTATTATATTTACAAGGCACTTACAGTCAGGTCCATAAATATTGGGACATCGACACAATTCTAATCTTTTTGGCTCTATACACCACCACGATGGATTTGAAATGAAACGAACAAGATGTGCTTTAACTGCAGACTTTCAGCTTTAATTTGAGGGTATTTACATTCAAATCAGGTGAACTGTGTAGGAATTACAACAGTTTGTATATGTGCCCCCCACTTTTTAAGGGACCAAAAGTAATGGGACAATTGGCTGCTCAGCTGTTCCCTGGCCAGTTTTTTATTCCCTCATTATCCCATTTACAAAGAGCAGATACAATCTCCAGTGCTCATTTCAAGTGTGCTATTTGCATTTGTTGCTGTTAACTCTCAATATGAGATCCAAAGAGCTGTCACTATCAGTGAAGCAAGCCATCATTAGGCTGAAAAAACAAAACAAACCCATCAGAGAGATAGCAAAAACATTAGGTGTGGCCAAATCAACTGTTTGGAACATCCTTAAAAAGAAAGAAAGCACTGGTGAGCTCAGCAACACCAAAAGACCACGGAAAACAACTGTGGTGGATGACCGAAGAATTATTTCCCTGGTGAAGAAAACACCCTTCACAACAGTTGGCCAGATCAAGAACACTCTCCAGGAGGTAGGTGCATGTGTGTCAAAGTCAACAATCAAGAGAAGACTTCACCAGAGTGAATACAGAGGGTTCACCACAAGATGTAAACCATTGGTGAGCCTCAAAAACCGGACGGCCAGATTAGAGTTTGCCAAACAACATCGAAAAAAGCTTACACAGTTCTGGAACAACATCCTATGGACAGATGAGACTAAGATCAACTTGTACCAGAGTGATGGGAAGAGAAGAGTATGAAGAAGGAAAGGAACTGCTCATGATCCAAAGCACACCACCTCATCAGTGAAGCATGGTGGTGGTAGTGTCATGGCGTGGGCATGTAGGGCTGCCAATGAAACTTTTTCTCTTGTATTTATTGATGATGTGACTGCTGACAAAAGCAGCAGGAGGATTTCTGAAGTGTTTCGGGCAATATTATCTGCTATTATTCAGCCAAATGCTTCAGAACTCATTGGACGGTGCTTCACAGTGCAGATGGACAATGACCCGAAGCATACTGCAAAAGCAACCAAAGAGTTTTTTTAAGGGAAGGAAGTGGAATGTTATGCAATGGCCAAGTCAATCACCTGATCTGAATCCGGTTGAGCATGCATTTCACTTGCTGAAGACAAAACTGAAGGGAAAATGCCCCAAGAACAAGCAGGAACTGAAGACAATAGAGGTCTGGCAGAGCATCACCAGGGATGAAACCTAGCGTCTGGTGATGTCTATGCGTTCCAGACTTCAGGCTGTAATTGACTGTAAAGGATTTGCAACCAAGTTTTAAAAAGGGAAAGTTTGATTTATGACTGTTAATCTGTCCCATTACTTTTGGTCCCTTAAAAAGTGGGAGGCACATATACAAACTGTTGTAATTCCTACACCGTTCACCTGATTTGGATGTAAATACCCTCAAATGAAAGCTGAAAGTCTGCAGTTAAAGCACATCTTGCTTGTTTCATTTCAAATCCATTGTGGAGGTGTATAGAGCCACAAGGATAAGAATTGTGTCGATGTCCCAATATTTATGGACCTGACTGTATATGAACGTATTAGTAAATGTAATTAAAACATTTTTGCACCTTTCAGGAATAACTCTTTTGATTCTGAATAAATTGCAAAGTATCTCTAGGCAACATTAAGTGTGAAACATAATACTGTAATGTCTTGACAAATACATGAACAGGACAATCATCAGATCAATAATTAGAGCAGATTCCTTTACCTTGTCTCCAAGTCCACTGCAGTTTCTTTTTCTGGGCTGCAAAAACAGAGAACTGAAATGTGAAATCATTAAATAAAACTCAAGGCTAGATCGCCAATTAGGAACTGTAAATAAGTCTCTGTTGAGAAATCACAGCACTCATTAAAAAAGTAAAAGCTGTATTTCATCATATTAATTCTTTTTTTTTAATTACAATTATTTTAGCATAAAATGCAGGAACATAACTAGTTTTTGTATTTTTTTTTTTTTTGGCAAGTGCTTTCTTAAAGTACATAAATAGTACATTTGTATGTCTAAAACAAGTTAAAAATCTTGTTTCCTGCTCAGAATTCTGAGAAATACAGTTATTACACTGCATTCTGGGAACCTTGGCAGCGATATGCAAATGTGCCCACAAAGCCTTTGCTCTTGCAAACTATAACCATATCAAACATGGCTTCCTTTAAGCGTATGCCCGCTGCATTACACAGCTTTCTTGTATATTTTATCATTTCCATTAACACCTCTGTTTCTAATGTTTATTTTCTGTTCTGATATGGTTGTTGTTATTAATTGCCCTACCCCATATTTATACCATGGCACCTTGAGGGGAAAAAAAGCACATCTCTGCAGAAAAACCTATAAATAACAATGAGTTTGAACTCACCTGACATCCTCCCCCGTCTCGCTGTCGGGTACACTGCTGTAAAGTGGAATCACATATTGATTTAAACAATAAATTAGAACAATCTGTTGCTAAATAAACACAATAGAATCGGGTTTGTATCCAGAACATGGAAATTATATGTGCCAATTCCTCATAATCAACTTTTAGGTGTAATATATTAACATCTGTTCATGCTCTTTGCTTAATCACTGATCAGAAATAGCCATTGCGTGTTCATTTGTCCTTTTAGTTAGGTCATTAGCACGGTAATGTCTCGGCCTACACACTTCCACCAAGGCCTAGATGGGATAAGCAAACAAATCGTTCTGGTAACAAACATATGTTAGCTAAAAGAACATGATGTTTCTCTAAATCATAAGGCAATATATCAGTGTAGAGATTTGATATGGAATGCCATGGAAGAGCATTAGTGTGTAATAAACCAAGATGGATTTAAGTTGATGGGTTTTTAATGAGCAACCCTCCCTCATAACAAAATAACGATTAAATATGGAAAGATGAACATCTGATGAAGTGTTTTTAATTGCTTTGCCGTGGGAGGATTTCTCAGGTCACTAATAATTAGCATTTTCTACAGCAGCAGCTCTCAGCCTTTTTGACCTGGAGATAGACTGGCTACCTTACAACGGTGTTGGCCACAGGCTTTGAGATCCATATTTATCAGGGAACCATGATAGCTTGGTGGATGTTGTGAGTGCCTGAGAGGTGTTTACATTTCTGGAGAACTGTTGTGGAATCTATTGATGCATCTTCCTGCGTCTGGACCAGTGAGGGGGAGGAGTGTGATGTCCATTTCAATCGTATCTAGTTATCAAACAAAGGCTATGGACGTCTGCCTGTTCCCTCCTCCCCCAGGAATCCATTTTGTGTTTGTTAAATCACATCGTGACAGCTAGATGATGGGGGTTGTAGTTATCAGTGGCGTGAAGGCTCCACTGATAACTACAAACACACACACCCATCATCTAGTTGTCAGGATTTGATGTAACAAACACAAAATGGATTCCTGTACTCATACATAGTGCTCAATAATTCAGGTTTTCCCCCAAAAAGTTTTATGCCCAAGACTTACACAGCTGCTAACACTGTTAGTTTGGTACATACTTGACAAACAAACGTCTTTTTTCTTGAAGGACCACTTAAAGGGACACTGGTATTTTTTTTCTATATCTTTTTTATATATAACATGATATTCGGCAAACATTTTTTTAAAGTTGTTATAGATTTATTCTTTGCCAAAGGCTTTCATTTGGTTTTCGTGCCTGCTACTTCCTGAGGTGGGTGTGTCCTGTAAACTAATGAGCTTCCCATTTGTGCTGCTGGAAGCACTGGCAAGATTTACTGACATTTCCCAACTGAATTTGAGCTGCAGAAAACAAAATGGCAGATTCCATAGCAACATAAATGCAGATAAAATGTAATAAATCAGAGGATGATTTTTTATTTTCATTCTAAAACCGTGTTGCCCATTCTCTAGTGAAATTCTGTCAAAATAGTAAGTTTACAAAAAAATATAATCTTAGTGGTCCTTTAATCATTAATTGATCTAAAACTGTAATAATAGTGGTGGTATGTTTATTAGTGTTAGGTTCATCTCATCAATCTTTATTCCTTTATTTGTACGAAGTTGTTTCCATATTCAAAATGTTCACCTGTTCCAATATATATCCCCAGAAATCTTCTGCATCTCACCGAGTGTAGCCAACAACAGCGAGGACTTCCCACAGCCAACTTGTCCTACAATCATTGTGAGCTGACCTGAGGGGAGGAAAGATCATATTATAAGGAAACCAGTGTCTGGTTATAGGTCAGTTATAGATATACAGAGGCACCAACCCACTATGCGACCAACACAAACGATTAGTTTCTACGCAACAAACATTTCAGGGTGGTTGTGATTTTTGTTTTTTTCAGAACTTGTAGAGACAAACAATCTGCAGGCAGCAAAGAAGAGGGGCAGCTAGAGGAATAACTGGGTTATCCAAAAAAAAAACATATAAAATGGTGAAACGTGCATAAATAACTCTGAATGTTTTTATGCTTCGTTTTTAGCACTCTCATTTTATAAGGTAGTGAAGCATTGAGGAATGTGTGTCCTTCTAAAGGTTTTGTTTCATTTGAATCTTCTTAAGGCCCCCAGACAGACTTATCAATGTGTGAATACAGGTAGGGAAATGAGAGCCTCCTCAGTCTGTTGAATACTAATTGCCACATCTTGCATTCACAGTGTTACTTATCTGGAGTCCTTGGCCTAAGCAATACCTCCTTACATAGTGGCATAGCTAGGGAGAGGGGGGTGAGAGGGGCATTGGCCCTGGGTGGTCACGTCTTCAGGAGGGGGGGGGGGAGACATGGGGTGAGAAAGAAGGATGGTAGAGACAAAGGAGAAGGGGAGAAACAAGGGGAAAGGGGTGAGACAAGGGGGTGGGGAGAGGCAAGGGGGAGATAGAGAAGGGTGGGAGACAAGGGAGAAGGGAGAGACAAGGAAGGTGAGGGGAGACAAGGGGGAAGGCAGAGAGAGAAGGATGAGATAGACAAGGGAGAAGGGAGAGACAAGGGTGGGGGGAGAGACAAGGGAGGGAGAGACAAGAGAGAACGGGAGAGACAAGGGTGGGGGTAGAGACAAGGGTGAGGGGAGAAAAAAGGGAAAAGAGGAGAGACAAGGGTGGGGGAGAGACAAGGGGTGAGGAGAGAAAAAGGGGAAGGGGAGAGACAAGGGTGGGGGGAGAAACAATGGAGAAGGGGATAGAAAAGGGTGGGGGGAGAGACAAGGTAGAGGGGAGAGACAAGGCTGGGGAGAGTGATAAGGGGGAACAGGAGAGACAAGGGAGAAGGGGAGAGACAAGGGTGGAGGGAGAGATAGGAGGGAAGGGGAAAGACAAGGGGAGAGGGGAGCAACAAGGAAGAGAGGGAGAAGGTTGGGAGACAAGGGAGAAGGGCGATATAAAGGTGGGGGGAGAGACATGGGAGAAAAGGAGAGACAAGGAAGTGGAAAATACAAGGGGTGGGGGCAGGACAAGGGGGAGGGGAGAGATAAGGAGAAGGGGAGACAAGGGAAAGGGGAGAGACAGGGGTGGGGGAGAGACAAGGGGGAATGGGAGTAACAAGGGAGAAGAGGAGAGAAAAGGGTTGGGGTGAGACAAGGGTTGGGGGCAAGACAAGGGGGTGGGCAGAGATAAGGGGGAAGGGGAGACAAGGGAGAAGGTAAGAAACAGGGGTGGGGGAAAGACAAGTGAGAGACAAGGGATAAGGGAGAGATAAGGGTGGGGGAGAGACAAGAGGGCAGGGGAGAGACAAGAGGGAAGAGGAGAGACAAGGGAGAAGGGGAGAGACAGGTTTGGGGGAGAGACAGGTTTGGGGGAGAGACAAGGGGGAGGGGAGAGACAAGCGGGGAGGCAAGAGACAAGGGAGAAGAGGAGGGACAAGGGTGGGGGAAAGACAAGGGAGAAGGGGAGAGACAAGGATGGGGGGAAAGATAAAGAGGAAGGGGGGAGACAAGCGGGAAGGGGACGACAAAGGTTGGAGAGACAAGGGTGAAGGGGAGAGACAAGGGTGGTAGAGACAAGGGAGAAGGTGAGAGACAATGGGGAGGAGAAAAAAGAGGAAGAGAGAAGGGGAGGGTGAGACAAGGGGGAAGGTGAGAGACAAAGGGGGAGGGGAGGGACAGGGGGAGGTGAGAGACAAGGGGGGAGGGGAGAGACAAGGGTGGGGGAGAGACAAGTGGGAAGGGTAGATACAAGGGTGGGGGGAGAGACAATGGGGAAAGGGAGAAACAAGGGAGAAGGGGGAGAGACAAGGATGGGGAGGGAGAGAACAGTGGTAGAGACAATGAAGAAGGTGAGAGACAAGGGTGGAGGGGGAGAGACAAGGTGGGAGAGACAAAGGTGGGAAGGTAAGAGACAAGTGGGGAGGAGGAGAGACAAGGGGGAAGGGTGAGATAAGGGGGAAGGGGAGATGCAAGGGAGAAGGGTAGAGACAAGGGTGGGGAGAGACAAGGGGAAAGGGTAGAGACAAGTGTGGGACAGACAAGGGAGAAGGGGAGAGACAATGTAAGAGAGAAAATGGTGGGAGAGACAAGGGAGAGGGGAGAGACAAAGGGGAAGGTGAGAGACAAGGGCGGGAGAGACAAGGGGGAAAGGGGGAGAGACAAGGGGGAGAGAGAGAATGGTGGGAGACAAGAGAGAAGGGAGAGACAAGGGAGGAGGGGAAAGACAAGGGGTATAACGAGAGACAAGAGGGGAGGTGAAGAGACATGGGGTGGTGAAAGAAGGGTGGGAGAGACAAAGGAGAAGGGGAGAGACAAGGAGGGAGGGAGAGAAACAAGGGGGAGAGGGAGAAGGGTGGGAGACAAGGGAGAAGGGAGAGAGAAGGGTTGGGGAGAAACAAGGGGGGAGAGGAGAGACAAGGGGGGAGATGTAGAGAAGGGAGAGGGGAGTGAAGGGAGGAAGGAGAAGGCAGAGAAGAGAGAGGGAGAGGTAGACTGGAGAGAAGGGAGAGAAGGGGAGAGGGAGAATGGAGAGGGGAGAGAGAAGTGAGAGAAAGAGAGAGATGGGAGAGAAAGGGAGAAGGGAGGGAGAGAAGGTATAGAGAGAGAAGGGGGAGAAGGTAGAGAAGAGAGAGAGAAGGAAGAGGGACAGGGAGAGAAGGGAGACAGAGGAGGAGAAGGGAGATGAAAAGAGAGAGAAGGGAGAGAGAGGGAGAAAGGAGAGAGAGGGAGAAGGGAAGGGAGAGAAGAGAGAGAGAGAAGAGGGAGAGAGAGACAAGGGAGAGGGAGAGAGAGAATGAGAGAGGGAGAGAGAGAAGAGAGAGAGCTGGAGATGGGAAAGGCTGCACCTTGTTTTCCACAGACTGTTCTTAGCTTCCTGGAGAGACAAGATGCGGGGTGTCGCGAGCGAGTGTCGAGTTCCAAGCCAATTATAACTAAGTGAGGTGCATTGAGTACCGAAAACTGGAGCTAACGTGTACCGAGGTACCACTGAGTATATAATAATGTTTGCACCTCGGGTAGGGGGGGCAAACTTGGGGACAGCCCCAGGCGGCAAAAGCTCTACCTTCGCCACTGTCCTATTCCAAAACCAGTAGCGAGTACTACCCAACATATTCACAAAAGATATAGCTTTAAAATTGCATGATTGAGTATGCATACCTTTTTGTGTAATGAACTATAAATGACATATTAATTAACATGATAACAAGGAAGGATGGGTTTGTGGATGAGTTTTCACTAATATTAATGTAGGTAATGATATCCCACTCATACTGTAAATGCAAACAAACACTGCAATACCTTGTGGAATTCTGATGTCAATATTTGACAAAGTTGGTGACCCGTCAGGAGTCCATGTGAAAAATCCATTACTGATCTAGATAAATAAATAGAAAATGCATTAAACAACGTAAAATAACAACAGAGGGTTAATCAAGCATTTCATTGTGGGAATGTGCAATGTGCGTCCTTAGAAGCAGAATAAATTAATTGCATACTTTCATAGAAGTCAAGGGGTGAGCGTCCGTTATTTATATTAAAATTAATTGATAGTGTAATTTTAGTATTTTGCCATGGAGCTATTATTCATGTTAGGGAATCGTGTATTGCTATTTAGTAATCTAACATTTGCTGAAATTTAAATTGTGATCATAAATCTTAAAAAATAAATAAAATTAAAACCTCACTTAGAAAACAATATATCAGCAGGATAGAAGAAGTGTGTCTACCCACCCAGTGTCCCAGATGAGAGCTCTCATCTTGCATGGGTGTGACCTAAAGTGATGCCCATAGGGGAGAAGTTTAACACTACCAGTGTCTCATGCAACTAATACACAGACAGTGACATAATGTGTGTCTGAGCAGCATGAGACACTGGTAGTGTAAAACCACTTTTCTGTGGGTGTGGCTTTGGGTTACAGCTGTGTAAGATGGAAACTCATGAGTGAGAACAAGAAGAGAGGGGGTGGCTTCAGAAGATAAAAATCTGTTACTCTGGAGATTTTTAGAAGTGAGTGAAGTGCACATTGTATATCACAGTTACACTGAAGGATACAAATTAATGAAGTAACCTAGTTAAAAACATTTGTATAAAACAAAAAGAATGGCCAGAGAGACACTTTAACTTTAAAAGGTCCTTAACTAATCTAATTTAATCAACTGAAGCACCAGTTGCATGTTTAGTCATTGTATTCTTGTACAGTGCCTTGGAAAAGTATTCGACCCCCATTGACTTTTTTACCTATTTTGTTACATTACAGCCTTAAATTCAATGTTTTGTTAATCTGAATTTTATGTGCTGGATCAGAACACAATAGTCTAAGTTGGTGAAGTGAAATGAGAAAAATATATACATAAAACTATTTTTTAGAAACAGAAAACAGAAAATTGGCATGTGCGTATGTATTCATACCATTTGTTATGAAGCCCATAAAAAGCTCTTGTGCAACCAATTACCTTCAGAAGTCACATAATTAGTGAAATGATGTCCACCTGTGTGCAATTTAAGTGTCACATGATCTGTCATTACATATACGCACCTTTTTTGAAAGACCCCAGAGGCTGCAACACCTAAGCAAGAGGCACCACTAACCAAACACTGCCATTAAGACCAAGGAACTCTCCAAACAAGTAAGGGACAATGTTCTTGAGAAGTACAATTCAGGGTTTGGTTATAAAAAAATATCCAAATCTTTGATGATCCCCAGGAGCATCATCAAATCTATCATAACCAAATGGAAAGAACATCGCACAACAGCAAACCTGCCAAGAGACGGCCCCCCACCAAAACTCACGGACTGGGCAGGAGGGCATTAATCAGAGAGGCAGCACAGAGACCTAAGGTAACCCTGGAGGAGCTGCAGAGTTCCACAGCAGACTGGAGTATCTGTACATAGGTCGACAATAAGTTGTAAAGTTGGGCTTTATGGCAGAGTGACCAGAAGAAAGCCATTACTTTCAGCAAAAAAAGAAAATGGCACGTTTTGAGTTTGTGAAAAGGCATTTGGGAGACTCCCAAAATGTATGGAGGAAGGTGCTCTGGTCTGATGAGACAAAAATTGGACTTTTAGGCCATCAAAGAAAACGCTATGTCTGGCACAAACCCCACACATCACATCACCCAAAGAACACCATCCCCACAGTGAAACATGGTGGTGGCAGCATCATGCTGTGGGGATGTTTTTCAGCAGCCGGGACTGGGAAACTGGTCAGAGTTAAGGGAAAGTTGGATGGTGCGAAATACATGGATATTCTTGAGCAAAACCTGTACCCCTCTTTGTGTGATTTGAGGCTAGGACGGAGGTTCACCTTCCAGCAGGACAATGACCCCAAACACACTGCTAAAGCAACACTTGAGTGGTTTAAGGGGAAACATGTAAATGTGTTGGAATGGCCTAGTCAAAGCCCAGACCTCAATCCAATAGAAAATCTGGGGTCAAACTGAAAGATTGCTGTTCACAAGCACAAACCATCCAACTTGAAGGAGCTGAAGCAGTTTTGCAAGGAGGAATGGGCAAAAATCCCAGTGGTAAGATGTGGCAAGCTCAGAGAGACTTATCCAAAGCGACTTGGAGCTGTGATTGCCGCAAAAGGTGGCTCTACAAAGTATTGACTTTAGGGGGGAGAATAGTTATGAACATTGACTTTTTCTGTTATTTTGTCCTATTTGTTGTTTGTTTCACAATAAAAAAAAAAAAAAACATCTTTAAAGTTGTGGGCGTGTTTTGTAAATGAAATTATGCAAATCCTCAAACAATCCATGTTAATTCCAGGTTGTGAGGCAACAAAGCATGAAAAATGCCAAGGGGGGTGAATACTTTTGCAAGGCATTGTAAAAATATAAGACACTTAATTGGAGGAAAAGGTTCAACTAGCCTGGTCATTACACACTTTAAAAATAAATTATTTAACTCTCACAGTGGGTGATAAACAGAAAATGCACGCATAGTTGGTAAAATCATTGTAACCACAGAATTTTATGTATTTTGAAACACTTTCCGTTATTTTTGTTTCTACCAACTGAGCATGCGCTTCCGTCTTATCTCCTTCATTGTGAATGTAATTAATCAAATGAGAACATTTTATTAGTTTTCTCAAGCTCATGTTCATTGCTTCAAGTATCTCAACTATCCATCTCTGCTGTCTCATTCTTTGTGTTCCTTCAAAGTTTCCCAGCATCTGAGCCTTTCTTTAGGGAATCTTGTCTTCTTATAATAGAGCCAAGCTTTGGCAAGTCTGTACAAGTACTGAAAAGTAAAGATATATCAAAATCAACAAAGTTCTGCATAGTTAGAAGTATGGTAGCCATTCAATAAAGAAGTCTGAGAGCTGTAGAATTGACGCTTTGATGGAGAAAACTGCTTAGAGTCCCTTGGACTGCAAGAAGATACAATAAATCTGTACTTCAGGAAATCAAGACGAACTGTTAACTGGTATGATCAGGAGGTGAAAGCTCAGATATTTTGTACTCATACCACAGGACACCTTAGAGAAGACTCAGATGCTGGGTCACGAAAAAGGGAACAGCACAGATGGAGATGTAAATATTAGACCATTGACGCAATGAACATGTGCTTGATGGAGCTCAGAGGGGCAGCAGCTGACATATGTACCTGGCGTGTTGTGGTACATAGGGTCACTGAGAGTCATAAACGACAGAATGACTAAACAACAACAAACCCAAATCAACTATATTAGTAACCACAATCAACATCTGAATATTAATGCATATTGAATAGCATGTTGTAAAGTCTTAATATTCATCATATATCATCCCTTTAAATTCCTTTCAGATGATTTTCTCTACCATCTATTTTAGTGGACCTGGTTACTTCAGCTTCAAAACAATTATCTGTTTACAAACAGACTTGTTAGTTGGGCTTTTTTATGCTAAAATATATGACAAAAGGTAAAATGACTAATATAACATACAGTCACATGAAAATAATAAGGAGGAGGGTTGTCTCAATTCCAAATCAACATTAAGTAGGTAACCAAAGTTCTCTGATTTAAATCTACCAACAAATGCCCATAGACATTATTAGACAAGCAAATAGTTACATGTCTGGATAAAAAATATTGTCTAATGATCAAGCAAAAGAGACCCCTAAAGTTGTATTATGTCAAAGTGATTTCTTATGAGAACCACTGCGGAAACAAAGTCAAGCTCCCAATAGGAAAAATAGATTTTTTTCTATTTTCCTTGCACATGGAAAAAAAAGTTAATGCCAATAAAAAGAGATTACAAAACCAAATATAAATGGGCTATTATTATTAGTAGTAGTAGTAGTATGGAAGGGTTGCCTGGTGTCCAGTGGTTAGGATTCGGTGCTTTCACCACTACAACCTGGGTTTGATTCCAGTCAGGGAACCAAGAGGTCACACGACCCTGAAACCGAGCAGGATTGGGCCTGGCCAGTGATTGGATGGGAGACTACCTAGGAATACCAGGAGCTGTATGTGGCCCACTGGATAAGGATCTGGCAGTATCTCTGCCATGAAAACCAAGTGGATCAGCATGACCATGGACATAAAGATGTGCCTGGTGTGTTACGGCCCATGAGATCATGGAGTATCAGACGTGACTGAATGACAAAACAACAAAGTAATATGGAAGTAAAAAATGAAATTACCCAATGTCTAAAGAAAAATCTGTAATATTTTTTATTTTACAATTATATATTGGGGTTTTTTAATATACCAAAATATATCTTATTTTTTTGAATAACTATTGGTGGCATTTTAAATTGCAGGTTTTCAGTTCATTTATCTGATGAGTGAAGGACGTGTGACTGCTCAAGGAGCGCAATGTGATAAAGTGACCTTGTGTTCACCTTTATACAAAAATCTTTTCCTTCTGTGGTGTTAGTTGCTCTTCTCTGTTGACTGTTGAAACTGTCCCAGTCCTCTCTCATGGGTCTCTTACGATTAACAACTTTGAGGGGCTGTGCGAAAAGCAGGAAGACAGAAACACCGGTGAGCAGACGTGGCACAGTGGATTTAAAAAGCAGGGATGGACGGGCATGCAGGGGGTGAGTAAGGAAGAGTGAGTAAGAGCTACTACGAATGTGACTTACAACTGCTTGGTATTTACTCTGGCCTTCAGTTTTAAGAGACAGGACACATTTATCGGGCTCGTCTCCGATTTCTTCACTTGAGAAAAATTCACTGAATTTCTGAACACTACGGAAAGAGGAACAAATGCAGTAAAATGCAGAATATCATGGTGAAAACTTAAATGTTGAACACAGGAAGAAATAAAAGACAATTATGATTAATATTACAGACAAGTACACCTTATAAAGCCCATTTATCCCAACATTTGAACTTGTTTTTCAAGCAACAGTGCTTTGGAACTTATCCTTATTTATGCCCCTTCGTTCCATTTTGATGACAATTTAATTTATTTCTGAGAGGTGATTAAATTCCATTAGCATGACTCTCCTGTTTCCTTAATGCTATAATCTTAGCTTGGCAACCCACTCCAGTATCTTTGCCATGAAAACCTTATGGACAAGCACAACCAGACACAAAACGTGTGCTGCGGTCCATAGGGTCACGGAGAGTCAGGCATGACTAAAAAACAATGAGACCAGTGACTGCTTTCTTTGATTTGAATTATAATACAAAATATGATGCATTTGGGATGGCTTGATTATATGGCTCCTAAAAGGAATCTTGTGAATGAACTTCCCACATAGGGAGTTACGTAGCTATCTTACTCCATCAGCAGCAAACCCTTACGAGTGATTGTTATATATTAACTGTTCCCGACTGCTATGTGACTGACTATGTGGCTCCTGTAAGAGTTACTGAACATCCTCAATGTTCTTGAAAGGCTCTCTGAGTGCAGAGGCAGATAAAACCCTTATGAGAACACTTATGAAACAATTAAGGAGCTATGAGTTTCCCAGTATAAATAAAACCCACATAGCACAAAGAAGCATTTTTCAGGACATTAATAACATACAATCGAAGCCTATATATCCTAAAACACAAAATCAGCCTTTCTAATGGTTACCCAGCCCTATAAAATAAAATAACAATCAACTAAATCGCAATGTCGCTTACAAACACCCGCTCACACAATTAAACATTAACACCCAAAAATTCTAAGTCACACCTGAATAATACAAAGTCCCAGAAGATCGTGCCCACCACCTGCCACCTGATTGTGTTGTTTTGTTCAAGAAGAATAAACCACATCAATGTTTAAGTGGGGAAAACATAGCGTGTTGCAATATTAACTGATGTTCTGTCACTTTACTGCGCTTGTTATGGGAATTACTGTGTTTATGGGCTCTAACAACCTCACACTCTTATCTGCTTAAGTGTCACATAAGGATCCTTGCAGATCTCTCCCAAGCTATTTCCCTTACGTGATAAGCCCACTGCCTACATGTCAATTAGTTCTTACATAAAACAGCCTCCAAGAGCCACGTAATAGCTACTTAAATTCTCTTGTAATAACTCCCATAGCTCCGATTAGCCATATGGGTAATCCTATAGGAGCTATGTGATCAAGCTCTTAGGGTCTCATTCAATTTGGGGCAGTAACTCAGCCACAAGTCAGCGATTCCTTGCGGTTGGGTTACGGCCCTGCGTAGCGATACATCTACACTGCTATTCAATTGGCTGGCACCGCAAGGACATCCCCTTTTCCGCTTAGCGCGAACCATACTATCGGCAGTAAGCATTTGCTGCAAGCCCGTAAATCGAGTTTCAAGCCCGCAAACTTGGATAAATGTAAATGCTAATATAAATTCAATCCAGCACTGTAAAGAACACAATGGGGGACATGAGGATTAATAGCAACACATTCTCAAGCTTGCACGTCACCAAAATCCAATACTTTATTTCATGTTTAATTTCCGTCCAAAGTCCTACGGGCTTGAATGACCTCCAAGTCCGCAACTCGTTATTCAAGCCCGTAGGACTTTACATGATGGTTGTGATACGAAATTGAACATGAAATAAAGTATCTGTTTTGGCCAATTTGCGCCCTTGAGAATGTTGAGCTATTAATTCTAAGACCAAACATCACCTTCACTTTTAATAAAAGTACAGGATGGATTTTTTATTTGCTTAATTAGTGCTACGATTTGTAAGTAAGCCCTTTGCGACACCTCCGTGGCCCAAGTAACCTGTGGTTCAATTTTAGCCATTTACGGGCTTGACAGAGGATAATCCAGCAGCCGTTGCAGGTCTGACATTGCATTTCAAGCTCCAAGCCCGTAGGACTTACATGATGGATAGAACATGAAAATTGAACATTAAATAAATTATAGATTTACGCCGATTAGAGAGTATGGGAATGTTGTGCTATTAATGTGAAAAACCTAAAATCACTTTCATGTCTAATAAAAGTACAGGATGTCTTTTTATTTGCTTAATTAGTGAAAGTAAGACCGTTGCGGGAATCTCTTTGGTGTAATTAAGCTGTGTTTCGCCATTTACGGGCTTGATGGAGGGTAAATCGTAGCAATTGAATAGCAATTAGGGATTTCTTGCGGCCGCAATTCTCGCGGCCGCGAAAGATCAAAGGCTTTGACTGAAGTAAGCTGCAACTGAGCAAATCGCAAGAGATCACAGCTCAAGGCTCGTAACCAGATCGGAGGCCGCAAACATAAGCCAACTGAATAGCCAAGTAGCTTGCGGCCTCCACTCACAGCCCCGCAGCTGAAAAATGTAGTAACTGAATGAGGCCGTTAGTGAGGAAGTCCACCATTGCACCATACCGCAGATTCATAGCAGCAGCCTAACCAAAGCCACTACTGGTACATAATCTGAAAAACTTCCATCCCAATCTAAGGTGCATAAGATATTGAGTGTACGCTGTATACACGAAAATGACGCCATTCCATATCATGAAAATGAAATAAAATACAATAATATATCAATGAAATATAACCATTTCACTTAGCAATCTATACATTTTAATGTGATCCATTTTTATACAATACATGATAATTTTGGTGATTATTTTGATGCTTTAACATGTATATTTATTTATTTTCTGTGCAACACTTTGATTAAATCATTATTTTATATCTTGCATGCAACAGCATAAAGGTGATGGATGGCCGAACATTAAATAAAATGTATGAAAATAAATAACACATGGCGCTGCTTCCTATCAAGAGGTGGCGCAGCTAAGCATAAAACACTGATAAAGACAATCATCGTATAAAAAATGTGAGAATGGAATAAATGTATCAGAAAATTGTATATTGCCAAAGCAGTAATGCAATCACAAATACAATATTGCTATAATAATATGAATGAATACAAATCAGCATTCAATCATATTGTCATAAAAGATGCTGACGGTCACAAACAATCAGTGAAGAGTAGTGTGGAAGGAGAGAACAGAGAGCATTTGTTAATATAATTGGATATGACTGAAATTGACACCACACCCATCCTCCATTGGCCCAGAATCAGACTCCTTGCTTCAGGAAATGCATCCATATCTCTCCACACACAACTTCCATCAATGTATTATAGACTCCTCCAGCAACCCATAGCTTTATCACCTTTTTTTTTATTTACAATGAAAAAAATAGCTATATGACATTTTTAGCTTACGTATTACACTCAAATTTTACAAACAAATATTATTTTTCATTGTGCAGTTATATTTTAAAGGACTAATGTGGTAAAAAATGAAAATAGTCCCTTCTGACAAACTACACATTTTTTAGAATGTAAAAAATTATAATACAGTTGCTACATTATTATTTGTACATGCAAATATGCAGCTAATGAAACGACCATCTTAATTTGCAGTGATTGACTTCCTGAGGTTAGAGGAGATTTTGAATAAGCAGAAAGTTTATATCTGCACAATGGGAACATGTAATATACAACTGCCAGTGATCTCATTAGCTCTAATGGAAAGTTCATCAGTTTTTATGGATTCACCCCGTTGAGACAGAAGCTGCAAGAAGCAGTCTTAGTACATAAAATGGAACCATGCAGTAAAATATAATTGCTTATAAAAGTGAAATATGTAAAGGTTGCTTTTTAACAATATTTTGCACATTATCTAGTTTTGTTATTCAAAAGATCATATAGACAAAAATTGCTTTAAAAAATTACTTTGGTCAATTTTTCCATGTGGTTCTTTAAATAATAAAACTTTTTAATGGGCAAAATGTTTTGCAAACCAAAAAGTAAACACAGCATTTAGTTTGGGAAGATGAGCAGCTGAAGCCAAAATGGTAGATTTTACAGCAGTATAATTGCATATAAAAGGTAATTAGAAGTTTTATAGTTTGTTCCGAAAACATATTGAATATGGTCCTGTGTCTCTCTGCTGTCTCAATATCTCTTTATTGTCTCTCTCTCTCTCTCCCCTTGCTCTTCTGTCTCTCTCTCTCTCTCTGTCCTGTTTGTCTCTCTCTCTCCTCTCTCTCTCTTCTGTGTGTGTCTCTCTACTCCTGTCTCTCTCTCTCTCCTGTCTCCATCTTTCTCTCTCCTTTCCTGTGTCTGCCTCTCTCTTTGTTCTGTCTCTCTCTCTCCTGTTTCTCACTTTCCTGTCTCTCCCTCTCCCTCCTGCCCTGTCTCTCACTATCTCTCCTGTCCTGTGCCTGCCTAGCTCTCCTGTCCTGTCTCTCCTTCTCTCTCCTGTGTCTTTTTATCTTTCCTGTCTCTCCCTCTGTCCCCTGTCCTGTATCCCTCTCTTCTCTCTCTCTACCGTCTCTCCCTCTCTCTCCTGTCCCGTCTCTCTCTCCTGTCCTGTCTCTCTTTCTCTCTCTCTCCTGTGTCTTTCTCTCTTTCCTGTCTCTCCTTCTGCCCCTGTCCTGTCTCTCTCTTTTGTCTCTCTCTCTCTTGTCTCTCCCTCTCTCTCCTGTCTCTCCCTCTCTCTCCTGTCCTGTCTTTCTCTCCAGTGTCTCTCTCATCTCTCTCTAACCTGTCTCTCTCTTTCCCCTGGCACTGTGTCTCTCCCCGACTCTGTATCTCTCGTAGTCGCACATGCACTCCTCCTGGCTGCCCAGCAGTGCATCGCTTAATGACTGACGCCTACGCAGGGGTGGAAGGGCCAAATCAAATGATTTTGCTGGCCTTATACGGCCCCTGGGCTGGACATTCCCCACCCCTGGACTAAAGGGATGCTTTAGCCAAATTATTATTTTTTGCTTTATTTAACTAGGTTAATGAATTATTTTTATTCTTTTCAATATAACTTTCATATAAAATGTACACTTCTAAGCCAGACTAACAAAATGTTACCTTCTTAGAGTTTCCCTCTCTTTCTGTTCTCTCATGCAGCTGCCAGGTTGCACAGCTATGACCTAAGGCCACACCCACAGGGGAGAATACAATACATGACAGAATACAGGAAGAAAAGGGGCAATGCCAAAAGTTGGAATTCTGGGGGCTTCTTAGAAGTAAGACAAGTGTAAATTTCATATAATATTACATTGAGGAGGATAACATTAAATAACTAACCTTGTTAAATAATTTATGTAACACAGATTTTTTGCTTAAATAGTCCCTTTACATTTGCTGCCAATGTCTAAGGTTTTTCCCACACTATTTGTTCATCATCAGTGCAGATACTTCTAGATGGAATATGAAGACATGCCAGCCTATATAAACATCTAACATCTCTAAGTTAATAGAAAATACATGTCTTTGTTAAAATGGATCATTCATTTTTTATTTGCTAGATTATTTTTAGATCTACAGACAATGGAAGCGCCAACCATTATGAAATTATCCCCCTAACATCATTTTATGAGATTTTATGCTAAGTAAGTTTAGACAAGAGTTGGAGAATATTATATTATTTTTTCTTTTTCCATTAATCTTAAAGATAATTAATTCTCATATATTTAGAATCCATCAACCGAAATATGACAGGTAACGTCTTTAGTTATAGGGAAAAACTAAAACTATAGAATAAAAAGAGAAAAACACATTGAACAGCAGAAAAATATTCGTTTTAAAAGACTCAGATGAAAATAGAGGATTTGAGTTTTTCTCATAAAACCTAAAGTGTCACAGCAAAGGTTCAATTTAATGCAGAAATGAAAAGTGAACATATAAATATAATTATATTTGGTGGTTGTTAAAACTAAGGTAGAATGGATTGTCCGATTTAGGCAGAGGATTATATTTAACATGATTCTATCTTTATTCATTAGTTACCGTAAATTGATAAAATGCTTTGTTATGTATTTATTTAATTTGAAAAGTATTTACATGTTTGGATATAATGTATCATTGTTTTTTTCTGGAATTATTTTAAATAAATAAATCTAAGCAAAAATTCTCAAGCTCAATAATATAACATTTTTACTCAAAATTTTCAATAACAGCCAATCCCAATTATATCATTTTCCAAACTAGATTGGAAAATGGGCAAAATGTTTTTAGAAAATAAAAATATATACCCTTTATTACCTATGCAATTACAGCATAATGGGGTGGATACAGATAATAACCCTGTTGATTTTAATGAAAGTTTGCATTCTATAGTGCACTTTTTATAATAGGACTGAAGGAAACCTTATCTGCATGCAAAGTGTATTCCCACATGACAGACCAGGTTAATAAAATAAACAATGGCCATCCCCACTACAGCATGATTGTTAAAGGTATTTGAAAGTGAGCTGGGTTATTAATGCATCTGATAGAAGAGAATTTATAGTGTCTGAAAAAAATTGTTTGCATGAAAAAATTCCAAAGTAAACAGTTAAACCGTTAGCATGAAGTTTGCAGAATTTCTTGCTTTTACAAACTGTTTTCTCTCAATGTTGACACCCCTGAAATTCCCAGGGATAATTAGCATACCTTATACAATGTTTCTTTTTTGCCTGGGGATTTTGCAGACATGCTCAGTTGTCACCTGTAGTCTGCCTTACTGTGGGAAGTCACATGATTTCAGACACTTTCATTTCCTTTAGCCAATCAGCATGCGCATGTGCTGCATATTGGATACCTCATTAAAAATGAGATATCCAATATGCAAATCTCAGTTTCTGGGGGTGTCTACATCACCCCAGCACATTTTTTTCTTTTCTGCAAACATTTTTTGTATTTTTTCATGCAAAAATGTTTTGCTAAATGGGTTATGATGCATTCGAAAGGATGCATTTTTTACCCCCCCCCCCCCACTTTCATATACCTTTAAGAAATAAGGCAGTACATTTCAAGTAATCAAGTCTAGTTATTCAAAACAGCCCAGTTACGTAAAAATTGAATTGGCCTCAGTTTTCGCAAGAGTGAAAAAATACAATAGAACAAGTAATTATTATAGATAGTGTAGGCAGAGTATTTTAGAAAGCCGAAAAATATCTCTTGTTAGTAATAAAACATTTAATGTATTACTATCTACACAAAACATATTCAGGCATCATGTAATGTTGGCCAAGCTTAGCTAATCTTCCAATTTGGTATGGATTCCTGGCACAGTCTGTTGTAAACAGGAGTTATAATATAATTATCGCCTCGACTCTCCATTACACAGTGCAACTTAATCAGCAGGGGAGTCATTTAGTGTAATGAGTGAGGCTAAAGATTCATTTGGATGTTGATTTCAACTGAAATGGTTTGAAGTAAGGACGTATCAGGCATTTTGTACACATTGATATAGATATAAATGTTAAAGGGATATGATACTGCTATAAGTCATCAAAAGGAACATACTTCATTGTTTTATAAGAGTTTTTATACAACTAATTGGTCCAGTTGCCTCCCTCACTGCAGGATGTAGAGAGATTGGGCCTATAGGTTCCAACAAAACTACCATCACAATCTGCTGCAAAATATACTTAATTGAAAAGAAATAACAAATCAGCATCTGGTTGCAGCTGGTTTCTATAGATATACAGGCTCCAAAGGAAACAAAAACTGAAACGTATTATTGCAGAGAATACCATATATAAGAATTTGTAATGTATGGTACCTCCGAGACCTGAGACATTTTCAGGACTTTCTCCCTATAAATTTGATATTTTGGCATAGAGATACAGGGTAAATCGCTGTAAAAGCTAACTATGCCATATTTAAAACAATTATAACACAATGAAAAGAGTTTCAAATGAAAAAAAAAGTTTTTTTTACTATTCAAGAGTGTAATGAGGAGAGAAGCTATATGTCGATGTATTGGTGGTGGACATAGATACAATTTCAGCACCTTCTTCCTTCCTCTTTATGGTCAGTAGAGGCCCCTTGAAAGTAAAATTGAAAGCTTTGTTTGTTTGTCTTACTCTATAACCTCACCCTCATGTCTTTAAAAGGAAGCAGGATAATCATGGCAGCTTCCATGCACATGTAAAGTCAGCTAAAATGAAGATGTCCATGACTTACATAGTTACTTTAGTGCATACTTAACAGATAAAAGAAAAAGTAAAACAATATTTGCAACATGAGTCCCCCTAGAAATTTTGCCCCAGGCAACTGCCCTTTTGGACCCTTCTCCCCAGAATCTGCCCTGTCTCCATCTCTTCAATCCAGCTGAAGTTATTTCAAAAGTGTTCAAAATCTGCTGCCCAAGACTCTCTATGTAGAGGCTAGATACCCTTCGAGTTACCGTAATTTTGTCCAAAACTGATGCTTGCCATGGAGTGGTGTTTCAAGATCCAATTCCCAAGGCAGGGTCATTTCAAAATAAAACAAATAGTTTTGAGGGCTCAATCCATACTTTTATGAATTTGAGCCATAAGACTTTTGTTCTGAAATTTAAATTGAACATCAGAAGATATTTGATGACAGCTCTGTGCTAGGACAGTAAGGTCTCACCTGACTAGAGCTTTCACAGTCGATCGGACAACACTGGACAACAAGAATAAGGGAGTGACGAGGATATGAAAGAGAGAAAGAGATGCAAAGGCCACAGCTGGAGAGAAGTCATCATGGCTGAGCAGATGCACGTGGACCACAAAAGTCTGCATGAGACAAATAGAATAAGTGGAAGTAAATAATCAGTGATGTGTGCCAATAAACATTTTCATATTTTACAAAATATTGCAAAGATATATGATTTCACAATAAGCAATAATACTTAAATTAATTAGATATATGGCCATTGTAATGTCCTAACAACAGGAGATAGATCAGAGTCAGTTGCTGGTCGCTGCCCACTATAAGGTCAATGGGGCAGACAGTGCTAAATTGTCAAGGCACGGAGTTGTATTAACTCAGTGAGTAAGTCATTGTTGGGCAGAAACTTCACCTAGTACACATTTTTAAAGTAACTTTACCAACTGGCTACTAAGTGTAACAAATATACCATCAGTGATCAATGCTTACTGACTGCACTCCATCATTTGGTACTCACTCCACATATAGGAGTCTTGGATTGCCAACTACTAGTGAAGGTATTGACAACAATAACTAGTCTCTAAGTTCTTAAAAAAAATGTCTATTATGTAGATCAAAAAATGTATACTTTTTTTGCAAAAGAAATCCAATACTTACTATGAGTACTGCTGCTATTGGTATGGCTGCATTCATGAAAACTGTCAACAAAATAGAAAATCAGATGTTAGGAACTGAACAACAATTAAGTAACAAAGAATAAAATTACATTGCACAACGACTCCCAACTAATGAATATGCATAATGTGTACAATATATGAAAATAAGGTACTAAAATCTCTCCGAAGTCACAGCAAGAAGTCAGGTTACAGGCTGGCTGGTGCTGGATGCCGTTAGTCACCAGCTTCCATGGTGTGGCCTTATTATCATAGCACGGCTGCTTTCACATAACGTGCAGTAGGATTGAGAGTAGTTGTTGAGGACTGCTGGTGTGAAAATTATTCTCAAGCAAAATATACAGCTGCATAGATGATGCTCATATGGGTTTACCTCTATATTACCTCCATATGCAAAATAAATCTTGGTGACAAGTATAAATGTAATACCCAGGGCCTCTAAATCGACTCACAAACACTTTCCCCATATCCCATAGCCAGTCTTCATGTTAACTGCACATAGAGGAAGGAGTGAGAAATCTTAATTTGTATCCATTATTTAATAGATGTATTTTATAGACGTGGGAATTATAGATATTTCTTGCACCGTTAAAAAAAAAAAAATATATATATATATAGTGGACAAAAATATCTAACACTCAGGAGCCTGACAGGCTGTTTTTAGGAACTCTGCTATATCCTCCCCTGATACCAGGTATCTCAATACATAATATAAATGTCTGCCAGCATGGGATCCCCTTCTAGGGTGGGCCGCTCACAAAAGATCCCCGCCACATCACAGTAAAGATCTCCAAAAAGCAAGTTAAAATAGTTATTTTTTTTTAAATGTATGCATTATTCACTGAGAAATCAAATCAAATCAAATCTGTATTTACATGAGTCATTGCCCACAGTCAGACCTGCAGCTACAGCTCTGTGTAGTGAGCAAAATAAGAAACAAAAACAAATTAACCATTAACAAATGCATCTGTGCAGAGCATGGAATGCTGGAATCACCTAACAGGTCAGTTATGGGTTAATTGAACAGTGCATTCCTGAGTGCAGGGAAAAACTGTTATCAGTCACTGTCTTCACCGTGCTTCTTGGCTATTTCTTATTACTCATGCAACACCCAGTAGGCAGGGTAGACTTTGAGCCTGATTCAATTGAGCTTTCACAAGTTACTGGAGCCTGTAAGTGAGGTCGCAAGCTAATTTGCTATTCAATTGGCATCTTTTTGCGGGCTCCAAATGAATAAGTTAAGGCCTAGAAAACGTTGTGATGGCTAAACCCGTAATTCACAGCCTCCCGAAGCCTTTCATCTTTCACAATAGTTACGATCGCCAAAATCTCAAAACTCAAACCCGCAAATGTTTTCACACACATAAATGGCAAATGAAGGAGAAAATCCTATGAGTGCTAGAGAGGACATGCAAGGGGGTTACTAAAAAAAATCCCTACTCCACTGTAAATAACGGAGAAAGCGATGATAGACATTAGAATTAATTGCACAACAGTCTACAGCTGGCAAATCGGTAGTATATAAGATTTATTTTTATGTTTAATTTCGGGGTTAAATCAATCTCGGGTATCAATGAGCTAATACATATCAGGCCACCCACATGGACTAGAACAGTTTCGGCATTATTTTTCCGAATTCTTTATTTCGTGGGTTTGCGAGTCCGATCGCATATCTGACCCCCAGACCTAATTGATTGACACGTAACCTCCATGTTTTATTCCTGTAATAATGACGGTCTCATTTTCTATTGGCTAATTCGAAATGGGAGGTTACGGTCTTGCTTAATTGATCATGTACCCACCCTGAACTGATACGAACCAGTGCATGGTTTACGGAGTCAGCTTTAGGCCAGTAACTTGCAGGCTTGAGCAATTGAATAGCTCCGGAAACGGAGACGAACTGGAGCCCGCAGCACACCCGCAGACATATATTGTGCGAGTTGAGGGCTTGCAATTGAATCAAGCCCTTTGTATGTAAACAGACTTTTAAAACTCTATTTTTTTTTTATCTGTTCTTAGTATATAAAAAAATATATCATTTGAAACATTCAATCTTGTGCGCTTTCACACCGAGGCTCTTGAATTATGTTCTTAATCAGACTCAAAGTGTTCAAACATTTATTTTATTAATTGTGCTGTGGTCTTTTATGACCACATGGCAAATGAATAAACATAAAATAAAAATAAAAAAATAAAAAAAAAAATATATATATATATTGTACAATTACTACAACAAGAAGTTAAAAGTGAGCCAATAACGCATGTGAAACCAAACAATAAACTTAGAGTTAAATGAGCAAACCTCTATTAATTCAGTAATTATAAACATAAAATATGTGTTTAGTCCACAAAGAGTGAATAAATACTTTCTACAGCAAAACAGTAATGAGTGCTTAACAAAGGTAAATATATATTTTCGTCTGTCTAAAAGTGTGTGTCTCTGGGAAAAGGGTTGGGGTTTCAATGTCAATATTATCCAGTTATCAAACAAAGGTTCTAGACTACTGCCAGTTCCTTTTCCCCACACCCCTTCTTCTAATGATAACAACAAACACTCACCCACATCATCCAGCTCTCAGGGGTTATATAACAAACACAAAATGGATTCCTGTACTCATAAACAGAGTCTTCAAACAATTTGATTTTCGCAACAAATGTTACATCTATGACTTCATTGTGTTGTTCAGTCACGTCCGACTTTATGTGACCTCATGGACCGTAACACACCATGCCAATCCACTTGGTATTCATGGCAGAGATACTGTGGGTGGGTTGCCCGTTCCTTCTCCAGTGGACTACAGCATACTTCTCCTGGCATTCCTAGGTGGTCTCCCATCCAAGTACTGACCGGGTCCAACCCTGCATGGCTTCATGTTGGAGTGACCTTATGGTTCCCTGACTGGAATCAAATCCAGGTCACAGCAGTGAAAGCACCAAATTCTAACCACTGGACCACCAGGGAACCCTGCATGACTTACACCTCTAATATTGTTAATTTGGTACATACTTGACAAACAAGTGTGCCTTTTCTTGAACTGCAGTGGTCCTTTAACCTCTGCATCCACATACATCATATGTATTTGCACATCACTGATTAAAACATATCTTATGTTTTAAACATATGAACTGTAAAGTAAATATGAATAAAACTAACAAAGATGTTTTTGAAAGATAAAGAGTGTATTTCATTTTCCAAGAATACTATATTTTCTAGAAAGAATAATGGGTGTCTTATCAGGACAATTAAGCTGTATTGTTATTAACAATTGTAGCAGAATCCATAACAATAGTGTTATTTTTGTGCTTTGTCTGAGAACATTAAACATTTTCCTTTCCTAAAACATTAATTAGTATATGATTACTTCTGGAAAACAAATTACATTCTTAAAGGCAGGGAGGAAGGGAGAGAGGGATGGATAGAGGTAGAGAGAGAGCGAGGGAGAGAGAGAGGAATGAGAGAGAGAGGCAGAGAGAGGGGGGGAGGGAAGGAGGGAGAAAGAGATAGTCAGGAAGGAAGGGAGAGAGAGGGATGGATAGAGGTAGAGAGAGAGGGAGGGAGAGAGAGAGAAAGAGGAACGAGAGAGAGAGAGAGGCAGAGAGAGATAAGGAGAGAGGGGGGAGGGAAGGAGGGAGAAAGATAGGCAGGGAGGAAGGGAGAGAGAGGGATGGATAGAGGTAGAGAGAGAGGGAGGGAGAGAGAGGAACGAGAGAGAGAGAGAACGAGAGGCAGAGAGAGAGATAAGGAGAGAGAGGGGGGAGGGATGGAGGGAGAAAGAGATAGGCAGGGAGGAAGGGAGAGAGAGGGATGGATAGAGGTAGAGAGAGAGAGGAACGAGAGAGAGAGAGAACGAGAGGCAGAGAGAGAGATAAGGAGAGAGAGGGGGAGAGGGAAGGAGGGAGAAAGAGATAGGCAGGGAGGAAGGGAGAGAGAGGGATGGATAGAGGTAGAGAGAGAAGGAGGCAGAGAGAGAGATAGGGAGAGAGAGGGAGGAAGGGAGAGAGAGGGATGGATAGAGGTAGAGAGAGAGGGAGGGAGAGAGAGAGGAATGAGAGAGAGAGAGAGTGAGAGGCAGAGGGAAAGATAAGGAGAGGGGGGAGGCGGGAGAAAGAGATAGGCAGGGAGGAAGGTAGAGAGAGGGATGGATAGAGGTAGAGAGAGAGGGAGGGAGAGAGAGGGAGGAACAAGAGAGAGAGAGAGCGAGAGGCAGAGAGAGATAAGGAGAGGGAGGGGAGGGAAGGAGGGAGAAAGAGATAGGCAGGGAGAGAGAGAGAGGGATGGATAGAGGTAGAGAGAGAGGGAGGGAGAGAGAGGAACGAGAGAGAGAGAGAGAACGAGAGGCAGAGAGAGAGAGATAAGGAGAGAGAGAGGGGGAGGGAAGGAGGGAGAAAGAGAGGCAGGAAGGAAGGGAGAAGGATGGATAGAGGTAGAGAGAGAAGGAGGCAGAGAGATAGGGAGAGAGAGGGAGGAAGGGAGATAGAGGGATGGATAGAGGTAGAGAGAGAGGGAGGGAGAGAGAGGAAGGAGAGAGAGGGCGAGAGGCAGAGAGAGAGAGAGAGATAAGGAGAGAGAGGGAGGGAGGGAGAGAGAGAAAAGGAGAGAGAGGAGGGGGGAGAGAGAGAGAGAGATAGAGAAAATGGGAGGCAGAGAGGGAGAGACGGGGAGGGGGAGAGAAAAAGACATGGGGGGAGAGAAAAAGACATGGAGGGAGAGAGAAAGAGATAGGGAGGGAGAGAGGGGGAGGTAGTCAGCAGGGGGAGGGAGGCAGGGAGGGATGGGGCAGGGAGGGAGGCAGAGAGAGAGAGGGAGGCAGAGATGGAGGGAGGCAGAGAGAGAGGGAGGGGGAGAGAGGGAGAGAGAGAGGAAGGAATAAAGGGAGGGAGAGGTAGAGGGAGGGTTCAAGAGTGGAGAGAGAGACAGAGAGCAGACAGAAAGCAGAGAGAGGGCACAGAGAGAGAGACAGAGTGCACAGATAGAGAGAGAGAGAGCGCACACAAAGAGAGGGCACAGAGAGAGGGGGTGCACAGAAAGAGAGAGAGAGAGAGAGAGACAGGACTAAGAGAAAAACAGTGTAGAGAGAGAGATGGGGTGCATACAGAGAGAGAGAGGCAGCACACAGAGAGACAGCACAGTGAGAGGAAGAACAGACAATTGAACATAACACACATAACATATTTATGACAGGCAAGTTGCTAGTTTATAATATTCTACACTAATACAACTGGCATTTTTTTCTATAGTAAGTCATTGTTTTATTTGAGGTTATTTATCAAAAGGGAGCAGACTAAATTGAATCCAAGGTCCCTAACAAACAAATGCAAGTAATCGTAATTGTGTCTCACCCTACATTGCATAATATACTTATTTTAAGGCTGTTTATTTTTTTATATTGTTTTAATTTCTAAAAAAAATTTTCTTATTAAGAAAAAAGAATTTGCCTTAACACAAGTTACTCTTACATGAAAACATTTACATGTGTATTCATTTAGCACATGGCTAATAATAAACACAGTATTTTCAGTGTTAGTGACATAAATGTAACAAAAAATTAGAATAAAGTAAGAGTTTGCAGCCGCAGCGGTAGCAGGGGCAGCAAACCTATTACCTGGGAAATAGGGTGGCACGACTTCTAGGCGCATGAGACGTTCGTGCCGCCATGTGCGCGCCTAGAATGCCAGACAAATGCGCGCACCAACACCAGCGCGCCCAGATGATACAACAGTTCACTTCTCTATCTTCTCTCGATTTCTTTCTTTTCTCCATTCCCCTCCTGTCATTTCCTTCACCACTCATCTCTCTCTCCCCATTATCCTCTCTCTCCTCTTCCTCCCATCTCTCTCTATCTCCAGACTCCCCATTCCCCTCTCTCTCTCTCTTCCTCTATTTCCCCTTTTTGCCCGTAATCGTGGTGCCATTTACCTCATCCACATCACTATGCCTTTGCCAGTCCTCCTGCAATGCATAGTGATGTAGATGAGGTAAATGTCAAAGTTCCTGATTCTGTCTCAAATTTTATATTACAATTTAGTAAGATTTGGCGCAGAGCTTCCTCACACACAGCTGTCTCACCTCTGCTGGGTGACTATCCCCATGCCACCTCTCCCTACCCCCTATCCTCATGCCACCTCTCCCTATCCCCATGCCACCTCTCCCTATCCCCTATCCCCAGGCCACCTCTCCCTATCCCCTATCCCCAGGCCACCTCTCCCTATCCCCTATCCCCATGCCACCTCTCCCTATCCCCTATCCTCATGCCACCTCTCCCTATCCCCGTGCCACCTCTCCCTATCCCCATGCCACCTCTCCTTATCCCCATGCCACCTCTCCCTATCGCTTATCCCCATGACACCTCTCCCTATCCCCTATCCCCATGCCACCTCTCCCTATCCCCTATACCCATGCCACCTCTCCCTATTCCATGCCACCTATGCCCTATCTCCATTAGTTTTGGAGCTCGCTGGTGTTGGTGCGCGCATTCCTCAGCGCACACATGGCAGCACGCATGTCTTGTGCGCTCTCAAATTAGGGTGTCGGGTAATAGTATACATTAATAATATAATAGTTATTAAATGTTCTCAATAATTAAAAGTTAAAAAGGGACATATGTGTTCTAGCAATAAAGACTTTCATTATACATTGAATTCCAGCTGCTAGATCCTCTTTGTAATATTTGATCAGTCATGCTACCTTCCTGGGCAGATGTGAATGGAGTCAAACTGAGAGGGACATGTCCCGAAGGTCTGGTTACCAAATCAGAGAGCAGCCTCTTTTAGCTCACTTGAGACTTCACAGGGAAAAATATCCTGTAGTATATCAGTCTGGTCTCACTCAGCAGAGTGATCCAGCCCCGAAATACCAGGCAATTCTACCCTGAACAGGAGAAACAGTATATTACAGACATACATTTCTATCTCTCTTTGGCCTTGTCAGTATGGTGCAGCTGAACTCCCTAAGGCACGGTGACCAAGGAGTCCATGTCTGGAGCCCTCTTTGACCCTTACGGAGACCATACCCCAAGGGTCATTTGCACACATATGAATTGTGACGACCTACAGCTTCTGTTGGGCTTGATACGAACCTAGTTCAAACCTACCCAGTAGAACCATCTGATTCTTTGTATATCCCTGATAGCAGGAACAGAACCAACCCAGCTTACAGCCACCAAAGGACCCAGCAAACCACAGGAATCAGTAGAGCCTCCCAGCAAATGTTACAGACTGTCCAGTGCAGATTCAGCAGCAATAACCCCAGTAATAAGAATTATTTTTCCCTCAGAAGGAAACGTACACATCAATCATGTATTCCAGGATGACAACACCTTTATTGATGAACACAGAACATGTATACACAACACAGTATAACAAATCTCCACCACTTCAAGTATTCAAGTTATGAGAAGTGTCCGGGGAGAGATGGAGGAAAGAATACCAATAGTCCTTATCAAGTCAGGGGTCACAATAGTTCAAGAGTCCCCCCCCCCCCCATGAGGTCCCATGAATAAATTAAAATGTCATTGTTATGAACATTTTTGAGTGGTAGCGTTATAAAACCAGAAGGCATTTTAAGTATAAATTACCATAAACTATCCTCTCTATGCCAGCTACTGTGAGAGTTAATTAATCAACTCCGATATAGTAATTAACAACTATGGGGGTAATTTATGCTTACATTTCCAATCTTAATTACCTAATACTCCCATGCAAATGTTTTCATAATAACTAATTTCTCCAGGAACTTGATTTGTAATTATAAGCTTTTGGACTTTTGAAGTACTTTATCCCTCTAATGGCTTGATGTTAGTTATATGAAGCAGATAAGGGAAACATCAAAGGAAACAGTCATGCTAAGCACCAGTGTATGCAGAAATTGTTACAACTGAATTCAATTGTTTCCATTTTTCATTAATTATAGACAATATTATTAAATACTGATAAATATCTGCATGATTGTTCTAGGATATGGCTGGAATAGTAATTATGCAACTGAGTTTTGATTATGAAAAATGTAAAAAATTAGCAACAAAAAAAAGTCCTTAAAGATAAACATCTAAACTGGGTTAAATGACTTTAAAGTTCCAATGCAATCCTGAGAAAAGTGCTAGAATGTACTGTGTAGTGTTGCAGCGATATATTGCACTGAGATATTAAACAACAAGGAGAAAATAATTATGTTGGATTAGAATTTGGGTTTCAAAAAGGAGAAAAGAAGTGCTACATTGTACTGACGCACTGGACTCCTCTAAAGTGCTGCACTGGACTGAAACACAAATGGCAATGCACTATCCGTGCTGTAATAAAAAATATCAGCATTTGCATTTTGTTTCTTGAGACATTCTAGCCCCAAAGGAAAGAAAACGTGAAAGCTTTTATTGGAGTAAAAAGAGCATATTAAGGAAGAATTTCATTTATGGTCATTTCAGGATCTAATAGATTGGTCCTCATAAGTTCAATATATTGGCTAGTGTAGCAGAACTAAAATACTGAATCATATACACAACAAATTTGTTAATAGATGACTTTGTATTCTCTGCATTTCATTTATTTAATACATTTTAATACATTTTAGACCAACATGCTCTGAAGCTCAGCCTGTTCATTTCTCTCATTTTTGTCTCATGTTTTGTGCGTGTTCCTCCCCTGACTCCTTCCAAGAACTGTTGACTTTTCTGACAAGTGCTTTGTCTGCTTAATCTTGGCTCTGTATTACATCTCTCCATTTCATATATTTAATCTAGGGATTGTTGTTTCATTTCTTTTGTACAGATTATATTTATATATGCGTGTACTGATTGAGTTTGCGATTAAACACTAGCTTTTTTATAATTGTTTTTGGAAATGAAAACCAACATTCATAAATTCAGAAGCATAATCCATTAAACACGATAGTTATTAATTACAAGTCCTTGATTAAAAACAGAAAATGCAAAAATGGGTTTGTGCACACCTTGTGTACTCACTTGCAGGTGCTCCTCCACACCACTGCCTAGGGGCTCCAAAAAGCCCTGTTTATAGAATATATCCAACAGCCAAACCACAATTTCTAATCAATCTTGCAATTGCAAAAAGCTTAAAGAGACGATAACCTTATGAAACTTCTATGCACCATTATGTAGAGCAGTCAAATTCAAGCAAAGAAACGGCAGAAACCTTTTCATCCAATGTAGTTTTCGCTATTTTATACTTGTGTTTAAATGATGCAGTGTCAGCTTTCAAAGTATCTAATTATGTGTTTCTGTTACATTTTTTCTTTTTGGTTTATTTAGATGTTCTAGCCCCAAAGAAAATACAAATTTGAAACGTATTACTATAGTGAGCATTTAGAGGGAGCTTGTAAAATAACATTGTCTGATCATTGTCTCTGTGATTAAACTGCTTAAATGAAATGTGCTTTGTTTATACATTATATACACTAGATTAAATCTACATATTTGCCTACATGTGAGAACTATTTTCATACCCAGGTCCGGATTTACAAATCTGGTACCCCTAGGCACAAAAATCATTAGACACCAAGTGGGTGCACTTGTGCATGTGCATCTATGGGTCCTTTCCCTCTTCCCCAATGCAAAAGATTGTCAACTGCTAGATGGCGCTGCCAATTTTCCAAGCAGGGCTGCACAATGCACATAAAGCGATACGACAGAAGAGACCTTGAGCTATGAGAGGCGCACCAGAGCCCCTCGAGGGCCAAGTGCCCGCGCTGAACATAGCGACGGTCTCGCTGTCGATTCAATGCCGTAGAGTTACACCAATGTGGAGTAGGCAATAATTAGGGCCGTCCCTGAAACTGGATGGCGCCATCTAGCGGCTACTTGCTGGCACTGCAGCTGTCAGTGATTGAGATTTATTTGCGCATACACAACAGGACAGATCCCATCTATGTTCTGCTGCACCCATGTTGCTCCATAAATAACAAATCAATTGTGTATCCTGCAGTAACTCTCTGTATATGTGCATGTGTATATAATAATACATTAGGGACTGCATTTTTTTTATAGCATAAAACAATTTACTTCAAAAAGGACTATTACAAACTTTTCACCATAGTATTCCTTTAAATGCATGGTGATATTGTCTGATGGGCAGCCATCTTGGATGGCTGCAGGTAGTTTCAGCTTTAGGTCGGCTCTCTATTATCGTTGGAAAATTCCCCAAGTAGACTGCCCACCCGGCCCCAAAACCTGCTTAGGGGCTAAGGCATTTATAAATTCTTTCCAGAAAACCCACTATTTTTAGATTTGAAGCACACCCAGCCCTGGGAGCCAGTCTATAGAGCTGCAGCCTAGTAAGGATGTGTTTACCTTAGGACTACCCACCTGACACTACAATATTTTATCCTTGTGGAATTGTTTCTCCTACCTACAGAGCAAACTGTAAAATGTCTACTCAAAGGAACCGTCTAGCACCTCTCCTAGCTGCCATAACTAAATTATTAAACAGAGAGACAGTCAAACTCATGGCTGGAAAGGAGAGTGAAAGCAATATACACTTAACCTGGACCAGAGAGATTCCACTTCTGGCAGAGAGGAAAGAAAACAATAAATCTATAAATACAGAAGAACTACCAGCTCCTATGGATTCCTGTGCTGCCCTTGTTGGGCAATAGGCAGGACGGTGAGACTGTAAAGAAGAAAGACCTATCTTCTTGCTGTGATTTTAGAAACCTGTCCGTTATACTGTCCCTCTCTACCTCAATCCCATATCTCTTAACATGACAGACACATGCATACATTGAGAACACCATCAGTCTCAGCAACATTGGCTTGAAAAATACTTGCAATCCTTTCCAATTCATTTTGCCACTCAGAAACCAATTCTACCCAGTGAATACAGCTTATTAAGTCCTGCAATTATTACATACTATAAATGGTGCACTTCAAGATCCATAGAGGAATTGGATGAATGCTATTTCTTTGTAAATATTGGATGGATCTTCAGATACTGACTCACTCACTTCTGTATGAATGATATGCTTATATTACAACTATTGACTACACTCCATACTTACTCTCTGACAAACAAGTTTATCATTGCATATCAAGTTTTAATATTGGTACTAAGTATGTATTCTGAGCTGGAACCATGTGTACCTATCTAATTTTATCATCATAGAATTGTTTTGAAAGTAAATACACTCTTAAACCCTATTCTCTGTCACTATATTGTTATAAAATTCCTTCACTTTACTAGAAAAGTATGGCTAATTCTATAAATGTGTTATTAAAGCTATATCATATTAAGAAGTGCTCATTAAACTTCAAACTATCTTAGCATGTTTGAAGAAAATCACAAGTAAGGATCAAGGTATTTCATTTATATCTCTGTTTACGTACATGTGATGAATATGTTTACGTACGTGATGATAAATATGTTGTGGAGAAATACAAATATCCACACATTATTTGGTGTAAATATATATATAAAGCATTTATTTCTTTGTAAGGACCCTTAATATTTGGCTAGATGTAAGCTCTAATAAATACTTTTCCATTGCAGGACATAAGGTATGAAACAGTTCATTTTGCTTTTCCACGATTCTGCAGTTTTTCTAAGGAGACAGTCAACAATTATTTAGCCTAAACCAAATGTATTTCAGTAGTCCACAAGGCAAAAGCCAAGGATATTTTTGAAAAACATGCTTGTCCTATGCGCAGAGGTAACACGTAAGAGTTTTTTTGCGCATCCAGTGTGATGTGTCAGGCATACGCGCAAACTGCATGTTTAATTTGATTGGATTTCATAATATAAATAATCTTTTATTGGCTGTTGGTGGGAATGTGTCATTTTTCTAGAAGGTAGAATGGGTTATACCATGTTCTTTATGTAATTCACTATAAAAAGCTATGTTGTTTATGTTCAGTCAGTCAGTCAGCAGCAGCCATTTTGGATGTTTTTTTGTTGCTGACCCACGCTTGTCCAATAAAATCTGATTAGAAAATAACCAGAGGCCTCTGTTTTTTGGTATCATGACTGGGTTTCGGACTAAAATGTGGTTTGTGGTGATGATTTTGCTACAACAAGTACTTCTATACTCTTACAAAGTATTCAAAAACTGTAAAGTTTTTTGACACTGGAAAATTGTTCTTGCAAAGATTTTGTTCCAACTATGTTATTCTGAATATTTATTGACCTGGGATATTACCCATATTGTCCCTTTTTTTCCGTTACGTACCTCTCCCATTCTCCATACTCACAGTTTCCCTTTTCCCTATCTATAATTTCCATTCTATCTCCCAGCAAAATAAAAATCAGAAGAGAAATGGGCCTAGTAATCCTCATTTTTTTGTACCAAGTAGGGTTTTCATACGAGTCCTCTTTGCAAAGCAATGTCAATGATTAAAGCACTTATTAATATCACCATATTGTATTATGCATATATATCTGTTGTAATTGCATACCCTGTTTTTCTTCTTTCATAAAAAATACATGGTAACAGTCCTTTTAATAAGAACTAACAATATTAATATACTTTATGACATAGCAGTAAAATAAACCAAGCAACTTACTTGATATTGATGTATACAATGCAAATGCTTTCAGGCTGGTCATCTCTTTCTGTCTGGTTTCTTCAACACTGCTATGGAAAATATTTTCCCAGGAATATAGTTTCAGAAGTTTAATACCCCGGAGCATCTCATTAGTTTTCTTCAGTCTCTCATTAGAATATTCCTGGAATGTTTAGAGATATTTAAGCTTAGACACTTCAGATCAATACATCATTTGAAAACAAAATACATAAAAAACAGTTTTTTGAATATCTTGGTCAGATAAGGTTATAAAATAAATAAAATATCCAAAATGTTGGGATCTAAGCCATCGAAACACACCCACCGGACAGGCCATGATTTTGGTTTAACATTATGGGAACACAGGACAAGCAATTAGCATTCAACTGACTCGAATTGCCTCATCTGTATTCAGTCAGTGTAAAATCGAAATCATGGCTTGCTGGTGAGTGTTGAAGAGAGGTTTAGGAATTGCTGCTCTAGGCATTTAGAATTCAAAATCCCTTTAAAATTAGAGAGAAGTTAAAATTACACACATTTGTGAAGTATTCAACAAACTATCAACTGCAGCATTGGTGTAAACTAAGGGAGTGAAACAAAAAATATTTTATCAGATTCTGCTAGTGCATGGAAGCTGCCATGACAAGAATACTTCTTTTTCAAAGCTTGAGGAGGCATATCTAGATCGGGGTAAAGAGGATATGCACATTAACTGTCTTCTACTGGGGATCATGGGGGTAGATATTAAACGTTAAAAGCTCATCTGAATCAACCAACAAGTCAACAAGCCCCCTCCTCTCCTAAACAGATAATAAAAATGACAATAATACAACCCTCATAATCCAAGTCAGCTAAATGTGTGGAAGATACAAACATGGAATCCTTCAGGCACAAGCAGCATCTGCTAATATAGATTTTTCTCTTAAATTATTTTTGCTTATGGCGTAAAAATGTGCTGTTGCTATTATATACTTCACAAACATATTACAAGATGCTTCACTAAATAGGTTCTATAAATATAGGAACAGGAAAAACCAAGGAGTTACTACTGAGAGCAATGGTTATAATAATGTAAATGTATAAATAATTTGTTTCTCGAAACAAAACCACATAATTTATTCAATCACAGTTAGTTACTTCTCCACAGGTAGTCTGAGAGGCTAAGACTTAATAATGACTTCTCAGATTCCTGTAGTGCAGAAGTGTGAATTTATAGATGTTCATTTATGTTCTTGGCTCACTTTGTTATATAGTCTACTTGGCATGAAAACTATGGTAATTTGGGGTGTGATGAAGTATCAAGTCCCTGGTAATGTTTATACAATATTCTGTATCTGAGTCTACTTACCAAGGTGCTCCTTTGGGCTTGTGACAGTTTTGTGGCTACAAAGTACTGAACAGGGGCAAGAACTATGATCACCACAGCTCCAATAAAGGCACTGATTCCAAGAATGTAGTACAGAAGAATGACTCCGACGATTATCTAATGACAGGAAAGAAAAACAACACATAATGTAACATCGATACACAGCAAAGAAAATAAGTTATTATAAAAAAGTCAGAGTGGAATATCTGTGAATGTCCAATAATCCAGATGAATAATCAGAGTATTGCACTATAAAGTAATGAATATTTTTATTTAAAGTGACACGTTTTCAAAAGGTACATGACACTTATATATATTAATATAATTAATATTAATATATATATTTATATCTTTAGCCAAGAGTAAAAAAGGAAGGGTGGTGGATACAAAATAAAGGCCATATTCCATTGAGTGAATTTGAGATCCGGAAGCCCGTAAGTGAGCTCGCAAGCTATTTTGCTATTCAATTGGCGTCTTTTTGCAGGCTTGGAATGTCTTACGAGTAACGGCCTTGAAAAAATTTCGCTGATCAAACTCCTAACTTACAGCCTCCAGAAGCATTTGATCTATCACTTTCGCGAGGCAAAAATTGCAAATCACTATTCAATTGCTACAAATCCTCAAGCCTGCATATGTTTTCACACCCTCAAACAGCAAATGAAGGAAAAAATCCTACAAGTGCTAGAGAGGACCCGCAAGCGGGTGAAACACCCATTCGTAGCACTTTAAATGCATATAAATAATCAATACTGCACCGCAAATAACGGGTGAAGCGTTAGAAATAATTGCACAACAGTCTCAAACTCGCAAATCGGCAGGAAATAAAATTATTTTTATGTGTCATTTCGGGGTTAAATCGATCTCGGTTATCAATTATTTAATACATATCAGGCCACCCATATGGACTAGAACAGTATTAGCATTCATTTTCATAATTCTTTATTTTGCAAGTTTTGATCGCATATCGGACCACAGAACCTAACTGATTGACATGTAAGCTCTGTGTCTTACTGCAGTAATAATGTCATTTTCTATTTGGCGATTCGAAATGGGAGTTTATGGACTTCCTGAATTGATCAGGTTCCCACCCAGAACTGCTCCGAACCAGTGCATGGTTTACGGTTTTGGCTTGGGGCTCGTAACTCGCGCCCCTGCTCAATTCAATAGCATCGCAATCGGAGGGGCACTCATAGACATTCGGCTGTCTGCGATCGAGTTGCAAGCTTGCAATTGAATATGGCCCTAACTCTTTAGCCAATATTCTTTTTATTTTATATAAGTGTTTTTAGTATGTTACTTAATCATTTTTAACCACCTCTGTGCAACTGTCATTAAAAAAATGTACAGACCATGGAGATGAACTTCACACTACCAGTAATGATAAAAAGCAGACGGTGACATGCTGTGGGTCTGAGCAGCACAAGACACTGGCACAGTGAAGTCCCTTAATGTGTGTTTGGTCTTTGGTCACAACTGTGAAACATGGCCCCCTACATGAGAGAGAACAGGAAGAGAGTGAGCAGCCTTAGAAAGTGACAACTGTTATTCCATGGACTTCTTAGAAAAAAATGAAGTGTAAACTTGTAATTAAAACATTTTGCAAAAAATTTTATTTGTCTAAAGAGTCCCTTTAAATGGGTACATACACAATAAATATGTCTCTGGATGTAGCAACGTCCAGTCTCAGATGTGGGCAGAAGTAACCCAGGATGTCTCTTTTTTTATATTCATAATTAGCACATTTCAAGCTGACTTTATGTCAAGTGATTTGGGACTCAAACATTATCTGCCTATTGCAAAGCACTTCAGGTTTGGGCAGTGGCAAAGTCATTCTTAAAGGGATTCTTCCACCCCAACTAAAGGTTGGTTTCTTGGGACATAGGAAAAAAAACCTTTGTACCCTTTCAAATGGAGGCAGAAAAAATAAAATATATGTAGATAAAATTTAACATGAACAATATAGAATTAGTAACTTTACACAATTTCTGGGTGGCCACTGTATCATTATTGTATCCAGTGGAGAAGTCTTGGCCTATTGCCATCACGGATCATTTTTCGGCTACCCCCTCCATTTCAGATTAGTGCGCTGTATATATTTTATTCAAAGCAAACAGCCCTCTGCCATTAATCATATTATCTGTCAATAACCACTGAGTTGTGAATGTCAGACACCCCTTGGTGAGAAAAAAAAATACTTGATATATGAAAGTTTAAGCCTCCTGGTGTGATATTAAATCTCCCAAGGAGTCGTGCTTCTAAATGTAATATTACATTGTGCTGACTCAAGTGAAAACATTCTGTTTGGAATTATTACAGGAATTTGCAGAACACACAGGTTTTATTTCCACTGTGAGAAATATAATATAACAGCTTTAACTCTTTCAATAGACATCTTCTTACATGAGCACAGTGATTTGTATCTTCAGTAATCCTTGTCAAAAGCAGGGTATTATTACTCTTGTATATACAAGAAACTATTTAGCTGATCTTGCCATCAAATCCCAAGTAATACCATCCTTGCTAAATTACTGGGTTACCAATACAGCCCCTCCTATTTTTTTAAGATATGATCTCTGCTAATATCTAATTTATGTAATAATTTAACAGTTAGTCAAGGAAAATAATTTGTTTTAGAGGTTCATTTAAAAATATGGAGGATTTCTGGATTTACTAGTTATATAATACTGGCGACTTGCCCATCAAAAATGACGGCAATAATATTGTAATTCTGGCAATGCCGTTTGCCACCCAATGTGAGCACCTTCGGCGCTCATTGCGAGCCACTCCCCCTGTCTACTTCCTCCCTTGTGTCTCCTTTTTTCCCCCTCCTCTACCTCCCTTGTGCCTCCTTCCCCCTCCTTTCCTTCCCTTGTGTCTCCTTCCCCCCTCCTCTCCCGCCCCTGTGTCTCTTTCCCTCCCTCCCCCGTGTCTCTTTCCCCCCCTATCCCTCCCCTGTGTCTCTCCCCCCTCTCCCTCCCCTGTGTGTCCCCACTCCCTCCACTGTCTCTGCTCCCCCTACCTCCCCTGTGTCTGTTCCCCCCTCTCCCTCCCCTGTGTCTGTTCCGACCCTCTCCCTCCCGTCTTTCCCCCCCTCTACTCCCTCTGTGTCTGTTTGCCCTGCTCTCCCTCTCCTGTGTCTCCCTCTCCTGTGTCTCTCCCCCCTCTCCCTCTCCTGTGTCTCCCTCTCCTGTGTCTCTCCCCCCTCTCCCTCCCCTGTGTCTCTTCTCCCCTCCCCTGTGTCTCATCCCCCCTCCCCTGTGTCTCTCCCCCTCCCCTGTGTCTCTTCCCCCCTCTCCCTCCCCTGTGTCTTTACCCCCTCTCCCACCCCAGTGTCTCTCCCCCTTTCCACTTATCATATCCTCTCTCCTCATCCCTTCCCCCTTATCATCCTCCTCCTCCCTCATCCTTCTCCTCTCTCCTTATCTCTTTCCCGCATCTCCAATTACCCCCTCTCCCCTCACTTACCTTGATCAGCTGCTCCTGCTGCTCTCTATCGCGTCTTCCGGCTGCGTCTGCCCAGCATATGCTAATGACGGGACGCGCATGTGATGTCAAGTCATTAGCATTTTTCGGTCCTGACACAGCCGGAAGACGCGATAAAGAGCAGAGAGCAGCAGGAGCAGCTGATGAAGGTAAGTGAGGGGGTAATTGGAGAGGGGAAAGGGTTGAGGAGGATGAGGGGAAGGAGGGAGGAGACACTAGGGGTGATGCGAGCCCTGGTGAGGCTTTGGCGCTCATTGCAGCCCCTATCTACTGGCAGGAACCAGGTACTTTAGGGGTGATGCAAGGCTGGGGGGCCTCGCGATGAGCACCTTCGGCGCTCATGGTGAGTCCTCCTCTGGCAGGAACCAGGTAGTCCCGCGGGCCTCGTGGATACGGGCCGCAACAGCTCACCTCGCAGTTGCGGCCCATACTGCAGCGAGCCCGCAGTTTTAACATTGCATTACCAACGACTTTTGGTAAGCCTACAATGCTGACAACTATATATGTGACTAGCGACTGGCCCATCAAAAAATGATGGCAATAAAATGGTAAGGGAGGTAATGCTGTTTGCCAGAGAGAGTAAGTGTTTTGGTGGTCTGAGATCCTTCGGCGCTTATTGCGAGCCTCGCGCTGAGCGCCTTTGGCGCTCATCACGTGGCTCGCAATGAGCACCTTTGGCTCTCATTGCGAGCCTCTGTGTTGGTGTATTTTTTCTTATTATAGGTGCTTTTGCGCTTATTGTAAGGTCTGCGCTGAACTCCTGTTGGCGCTTATTGCAAGGCTCGGCCCTGGTGTACTTTGTGTCCTATGAGCAGCATTGGCGCTCCTTGTGAGGCGCGCGTTGAAGGTCTTACTGTGGGGTTTGTTTGTTTTTTGTTTTGTGTATATATTATTTTTTGATATTAAGGAATTAATTAATGAATTGATTAATGAAATCATAAATTCATATACTTTACCTATTTGTACTTAATATATGCAGAAAGAGCTAACAATCTGTTTTGATGTTCCTGCAGCATATAATGTAGGTTTGCACTGTTGTGGAACTGAGGTGTAAGTGTCAGCAATGTGTGAAGTGTGTAGTGTAAATAGGCTGCGTGCGCGAGGGGAAGCCGTTAGTGCAGCTGTGTACTTCCACATTCTGTAAGTTAGTGTTGTAAAATGGCGGCGAATGTGTATGTGGTATGCGGGTTTGGATGATTTAGCGTCCTTGCTAATGGTGTATGTTGTAGGTCGTACGGGGTTGTGTAAAAGTTGTATGTGCCTGGCAGTGTTTTGCGGCTTTAGGGGTCGTGTAGCCTCGTTTTCGTTTTTTTCGGCTGACATTTTTTCCATTGCTTAGGGGATTTTCGAGTGTCTAAACTTTTTTCATTGGACTGAAATCGAGGTGTACCCTGTCTTCCAGACGTCCTGGGTGTCCCCCCTTGCTGTGGGTAAGGTTTTTTTTTTTTTTTTGTGTATTTTTTTTATGTTTTACGCTGTGCGCGGGTTGTCCGTTAAGGTCGTATTTTTGTGAGTCCGTAATGGATTTTTTTCTAAGTCCCGCGGCTCGTATTTTTTTGTGTTAGTCCGTATTTAGTCATTGCGTGTTTTTTTTTAAAGTGCCGCTTCTGTGGGCGTTTGTAGGCGCTTGTGAGGCGGAGTAGAGCCTTCACCTCTGCAAATGCGGCCCCTCGCTTTGCGGGAGTTTGCATTTGCGGCCTGCAATTATTCTTCGGCTCATTTCAGCCGACGTGGGAGCCTCCACCTCCGCATTTGCGGTCCGAAAGTCGTACAGGGTTTTAGGGATGAGTGCCTATGGTGCTCATCTCCACCAGCGCAAGTAGCGCCTTCAACGCTCCTTGCCTGGCCGCAACCATGGCCCTCCCTTTGCGAGGGCAACAGTTTCCCCGTTGCGTTAGCAACGGGTTTTGCCAAGCCCGCCTGCTGACAACTATATGGGTGATACCTGTGCATTTATTTACTGTTATGTACTTTATTTTACTAAGAAGTGCTAAAAACAGTTTTTTCTGCCTAAATTCACACAATTGTTATCTGTTTGGATCTGCTCTCTGTAGCTCATGCAGGACATGAATACACAATCTAAAGAGTCTAAAGTGCAGTGTTTCAAATTAGCCTGTCAGTGACCCTTCTCAATGAGAATGTTGCAGAATGATGGTTGCTATGAGACAGTACACCCCCTGTACTTAGAAGGACATGGTCTCATGAGCTGCAGAGGGGAAATCCAGTAAGGGGTTATCTGTAAGATTGTAGCCAGAAAAAAACAGAGCTTTTAAGCACATCTTAATAAAATAAAGAGGATGGGCCGGATTCAATTGCAAGCCCGCATCTCACAGGATCCAGGCTGTATGTCTGCGGGCGTGCTGCGGACTGCCGTTTGTCTCTGATTCCGGAGCTATTCAATTGATCAAGGTCGCAAGTTACTGTCCCAAAGCCGAAACTGTAAAGCATGCACTGGTTCACAGCAGTTCAGGGCGGGAACAGGATCAGTTAAGCAAGCCTATAACCTCCCATTTCAAATCAGCCAATAGAAAATGAAACCCTCATTATTACGGCAGTAAAACATGAAGGTTACATGTCAATCAATTAGGTTTGAGCGTCCGATATGCGATCAGACTCGCAAAACCGTAAAATAAAGAATTATGAAAATGAACGCCAATACTGTTCTAGTCCATATGGGTGGCCTGATATGTATTAACTCATTGATTCTTAAGATCGATATAACCCTGAAATAAAACATAAAAATAAATCATATATACTGCCGATTTGCGAGCTTGAGACTGATGTGCAATTAGTCTGTCATCGCCCGTTATTTACAGTGCAGTAGTGATTTTTTTACTTGCATTTACAGTGCTACGAATAGGTGTTTAACCCCCTTGCGGGTCCTCTCTAGCACTCGTTGGATTTTCTTCTTCATTTGCCATTTACGGGTTGAAAGCATTTGCGTGCTTGGGAGAAATTGAGCAACTGAATAGCGATTTCCAAATTTTAGCCATTGTAACTCTTGCGAAAGTGAAAGATCAAAGGCTTTGGGAGGTTGTACGTTACGGGTTTAACCATCGCCATTTTTTCAAGGCTGTAACTCGTAACCCGTTTGGAGCCAGCAAAAAGACGCCAATTGGATAGCAAATTAACTTGCGACCTCACTTACGGGCTTCCTGATCACCCAAAACCTCAATTGAACATGTCTTCATGAAAGTAAATAGATACTTAGATATATTATATTCCTAGTGAAATCCAGAAACCTTCCATGTCGTTTTAAGATGGAATTTTCTCTGCAAAAGAGAATGGTTAGGGGGCGGTGCTGATTCCCTTATGTGTCAACTATAGAATGCATTTAATTTCATCTTTAGTATACTGATAACTGTATTGCCAATTTCATGGAAGGGAAAGGGCACTATAGAGTCAGTTTTTGTGTTATCTGGTGGATATGCTACAATAGATTTGAAACACTAAAATATTTCTGTATCAAGTGAACACTTAATTTGTTTTTTAATTTATGATGAAGGTCCACTAAAGGTATTAATAAGCAAAAAATAAACAGATTTTTATCCTTTTTATAATGTAGAGTTTTCTAATTAATATTACTAATATAACTAATTAGTCTTAATGCTTCTTTTAAACAGTATTACTATCAGGTTGAAAGTAAAGCTATTACTTTATTGTTTTCCTTGGCTAGGAATAATTCTGTGTTACGCTGCAAAGTACATAGAGCCCTATTAAATCCCCCTAACGTGTAAAACGTAACGTAGCTCGCAAGAGTTATGGCTATTAAATTGGCCTTGCAAAGCAACCCGCCGACGACTTGAGGGATAGGGGCGAGAAAACCCTACGGGGTGTGAGAATTCGACTTGTGCGGCCGCAAATCCTTTGATCTGTCAAGCCCGTAACTGTTACATTTCCAATCATGCTATTAAATTGCAATGAAGTCACTGGCATTCAAGCCTGTAACTCGCAAATGGAGCCAGGAAGCCAACGAGGACCTGCAAGTGGGGTAAAATCCAACCTGTAGCACCTTAAATGCAAATATACACACACTACTGAACTTTTATGAACAGGGAAAGTGATGTTTAATTTCTGTGTTATATTGATTGTATATTAAATCGTAATTGAACCCCGTAAGACTTTGAAATCCCACCTACATTTTTCAGTGACGCAATGATGATGATCTCTGTTCCCATTGGCTCCATATAAACCCTTAACTACAGGTTTGACTAACTGATCATGTTCACGGAAAGTGATATTTAATTTCTGTGTTATATTGATCCCGCAATCAATGTGTTAATACATAAAATGGAACTTGCGTGTGATAGAATATCACATGATTACGGATTTATCAATATTGCATTATATCTGGAATGTGGGTCTGATTGTAAATCGTAATTGAACCCCGTAAGACTTTGAAATCTCACCTCCATTTTTCAGTGATGCAATTATGACGATTTCTGTCGCCATTGGCTCCATCTAAACCCATGACTACAGGTTTAACTAATTGATCATGTTCACGGCCCCGCATCACTCTAATTTAATAGTTCTGTAACTGCCAAATTTCGAGCTGCAGCCGTTGCGGGTCTCTCCTTGCACTTACGGGCTTCGAATTTAATGTGGCTTATATTCTCCTATTTACGGTTGATATTATGATGTTATTTGCACATTGTATTATAGGGTGAAGCACCGCTCTAACTCATGTGACTGAAGAAGGGAAAGGATTAAATATTAAGAAAAACTGAATGCAGGAGTTTATGCCCTGTGCACCTTTGCCCCTGTAACCACTCTATCATAAAATGAGCCAATGTGTCCGCCATGACCCCATCATCAACCAGTGGGCAATTGGGCCCCTAACATCTACACCTTGTGCTTTAGGGTAGGTGAACCATTAAGACTCAGAATCTCCTGCAGTTATACCTTAGGCAGGTTGGAAGTACACGTTAATGCGAGAGCTACAGGCAATAACGCCTGGATAAAAGTCAATACATTTTCCAGGATTTCCTTACCTGGAGCCAAGAAATAGCTACACAAACAGGGTTATTAAAACTCCAGTAGGTCCTAGGCATCTATTTGTGACTTTCTATGGGAGCCATGTAATCAAGCCCTAAGTCCTGTTAGCATGTTTTAAGGGCTTGTTTGCTTCCGCCATATTGCTTCCGCCATATAACAGTGGGACACTCCAGATGAGTTATTTTATTCTAAAAAGTATGTCAGAAGACTTCTTTCCCAACACATAGACAAAAACGGAATTATAAAATACCGAAGCTTAAGCTGTTTGCAACCAATAAAACAGTGGTTGGAGGGGATGTGTACGAGATAAACAAGACACCGATGAAAACATATTGCATCCCAACAAAATAGCCTGTGCAATTCTAAGCTTCCTATGTCTGATGGCTGCCTGGAAAGGGAGATTAATTGGTCACTCGGAGATAAACTGAGTGTGCTAGGGGAGCTTGGCCGCCTTATAATAAGGGCAGGAGATTTAGCTTTCTCTCCCGGCTGTGAAATCACGTTCACATCAACGTCAGATCGAATAACTGTGTTTGACAATCATGCACCGTAAGTGGTAAAAGTTAAATAGTAATCTGAAAAAGAACATTAGAGGACGATAGGATTGATAGAGTAACTGGAAGCTTCTTAGGTTGGACTAATAATTGGATTTTGTCTGGTGTGCAAGTCTACTGTAAGCATTGCAAGCTGATTTTTTTGGTTTCTTTGTGTGTTTTTTTCAAAATGACTTCAAGGATCATTGATTTTAAGTTTTAGTTTGTAAGCAGGTGATTTTGAAGGAACTCTTAACTCATGGAAACTGATCTGCACCATCATATAGAGAAGTCAATACCAGGTGGAAAAGGAGAGAAACATTTTAATTTTAACTCTTTTCACTGTTTTATAATTGTTGTAAATACTGCAGTGTGAGCTAGCATTAACACTGTATATTTAAATTGAGACTTATTTATTATTTTATGGGCACAAGCTCTCAGCAGGGATGGAGCTACCAGTGGTGAAGGGGGTGCATTGCAGCAGGGCCCACCTCTGGGGGGCAATGCTGTGAAATTTGTTTTAATTATTTTATCTGTAGTGTAAAGGCCCCCTGTGGCCCCCACCCCAGGCCATCTCACCATGGCCCCGTAGGCCATTTGGGTCTCTTTGGCAACATACTCCCACGGATAGAAAATTAATAAATGTCTGTTTAAAAAAGAGCATTTCTACTGAAGCTCCAAGAGGTGGCAGTGTAGATCAGTTCAGCACACTGGGTATGTGTATCAGGGAAGAAGATGAGAGCAAGGTCTGCAAAGTGACAGCAAATTACAGGGGGGACGGGTTCTGTGAGGGGGGAGCAAAGGAGCTGTGCTGCAGGTTGAGATGCTTCACGCAGGAGGGAAGTTCTTGGGGAAGGGTGCTGTTATCGGTTGGGTTCTTAGGGAGGAGAGCTGTTGGGGGTGGGGGGTCTTGGGAAAGTGAACTGAGTAAGGGGGGCAGTACAATTTTTTTTTACAGCAAATCCCCCCCGGCCCCACAATGTTTCTTTGCATCAGGGCCCTCCATTCTCTAGCTCCACCACTAAATCGCAGGTCCTGAACGGACCAAAAAATGTTTATGTAAAACACAACTTTGGTAATGTCTAAAGCATGCTCTTTTCAAGTCTAAACAACTTCCAAACTTCTACCCTAACTCAGATTGACAAACTGTTTAACGTTGTGTGCAAACATTAACTGTATTGACTTACAGCATCATGTTATTCCTTGACCCAAACTATTGCTAAATATGTTGTGCCTTCTTTGAGGGATAATAATTAAGTTATAGCCATAATTAAACTGGTTTATAATGTAATATATAATATTATATATAATATATTGTGAGAATGTAAGGAGCCGGGGACAGATTATTGAGGGCCGTTATGTAAGCCATAGGCTGAACTGCTCCTTGTATCCAGCTCTCAGGGAGTTAAAACACTTAAATTCACCTGGTCCAGTGCTTCACTATAAAAACCCCAGGAAGCCCCAGTGAAGGGGAGGGGGTGTGCTGCTGATTAGGCTCTGTCCTGAGTAGTTTGGAAGCTGAAGCCAGACGCTGGGGCCTTGCCTAGGAGACAAGCTGGAAGGAGCCTGTAAAGTACAGCTAGTTGAGAGGACTGACAGCTGCCTGAATTGCTGCGGGGATGACCAAGGTGAATCGTTTGGAGAAGCAATGTGGTGAGTGAGATCCTGCTGTTTCTTGGAGTTGAAGGTACCAGACTGATTATGCCTCAGGAAAGTTGCTGAGTGTGGAACTGACAGAGGCCCTGTTTGAAGGTACCAGACTGATTATGCCCCAGGGAAGTTGCTGAGTGTGGAACTGACAGAGGCCCTGTTTGAAGGTACCAGACTGATTATGCCCCAGGAAAGTTGCTGAGTGTTTGACCGGTACATATGCAATAATTTAATACTGCTGTATCAAAGGGTCCCTGGGGTGAAGCATACGGGAGAGACGGGCGGGCCCTATGCTTCATCCGCGGCTACTGATGTAGAAACGTGGAAAAGACTACCAATATACAAGAGACTGTTTGTATCCTGGCCACAAGGTGGCAATATCGCAATAGTCGGAGACAATTTGTATCCTGGCCACAAGGTGGCAATCTTTCAATAACCAGAGACTAACTGTAACCTGGCCACAAGGTGACCAATTATAATTATTAAAAGACTACCGATATACAAGAGACTGTTTGTATCCTGGCCATAAGGTGGCAATATCGCAATAGTCGGAGACTATTTGTATCTTGGCCACAAGGTGGCAATATTTCAATAACTAGAGACTAACTGTAACCTGGCCACAAGGTGACAAATTATAATTATTAAAAGACTGTCTTTGTCCTTGACACTAGGTGGCGCTATTCCTACGAAATTACTCCTTCCCGAGTACAACAGAGTGGGAGCTCCGTCCTGAAGACACCGGGTGTAGTCTGTTTTTCCCTGTTGCAGGTAAGCTGTACAGGTATAGTCAGGGCGTTCCTGTGTCACAGTCAGTCCGTTTATGTAGATGTTTATTTTCGTTATTTAAGCAGAGTTACTGCTCCTGTTTGTTTTTGTTATTTCATAATAAACATGTCTGCTGCCTCACCAGAAGGTATCCGTTTCTAACTCAAGAAAGCACAGCTCTACACGGCCATCCTGGTCACAATATATAATTTTATATATAATATATATAATATTTTCTTGGTGACCATGGATATGTTTCTGCTTCTAAATCCTGTTTACATCCTGATAAACAGCATGGCATGTTGTAAAATAGGGTACAAACTTTGCTTTTTTCTTTAGAGACCTTCATTCTAGTGAATAATCCTGTTATACATAGAGTTACATATACAACTATTTTTTCATGAAGTTTACATATTTATTTGCCCTTGTGGCCTTTACTATGTCAGTAAAACTAAGTGTACTTTTGCTAGAAGATAGCAGGAAATAGCTGTTTTATTGGAGAATAATTAAATGATGCATTAATGATTGTAACTGTATGTTATTATCTTACAATGCAAGAGCTTTGTATACAGCTATTCTTGTTGGCATGAGCTTGTTGGTTCTTGTGTTTGCTATATCTTGGAATTTCAGCCTTTTAGTATCTAGCCGAAACATTAATCAACTTTCATTTTTCCTTTAATAAATTAGATTTTAGTGAAGATATGCAGGTGACGTCATTATTCTACCTCTCTGTTTCAGCCTTTATTGTCTATGACCTGACAAATTGGACATAATCTATTTGTCTAGTCAAGTTGGAAAGAACCTTGGACACGAATATATCAACTAACTGCATGTTAGTGTTTTTGTTTCTGCATTTTCAAGCTCAATACTCAGGACGGCCGAGAATAGGCTACGTGCTGAGCAACATGGAATTTTGGGCATGTAAATCCTTTGATCTGTCATGCCCGTAACAGATTCTTGTTCAATTCAGGTATTAAATTGCAATGTGGTCACTCACAAGCAAGCACGTAACACGCAAATGGAGCCCAAAGGCCTATGTGTGCTCGAGAGCACCCGCAAGGTGGGTAAAGTTTAATACGTAGAACTTTGTAAGCAAATAAAAACATACTATTGTACATTTATTATTAGGCAAAGTGATGTTAGGTCTTAGAATTAATAGCACAACATTCTCAAGCCCGCAAATCGGCCCCGAAAAATACTTTATTTCATGTTCTTATTTTGTGTTATATCGATCCCGGGAATCCATGTGTTACGACGTATACTTTTATTCGCATGTAATAGAATATCATATTTACTGCTTTATGAATATTGCAATATTTCTGGACTTCGGGTCCGATCGCAAACTGTACTTGAAGCACGTAGGACTTTGAAATGTACCCTCCCCCTTTTCAGTGACGTAACGCTAATGATCTCTCTTTCCATTGGCTCCATCTGAACCCGTAACTACGTGATTGCTTAACTGTTTGGGTTTGAGTACCCAACTCCGACGGCCGAGAAATGGTTTATGAAATAGCCCCTCACTCTCGTAGCTCGCAGCCATTTCTAATTTAATAGCAACGTAAGTAGGCCAAATTTCAACCCTGCAGCCGTTACGTGCTTCACATTGGACTTATAAGGCTGGAATTTAACATGGCTAAATGTCTGAAGAAACTATCCTAATAGATAAAATTATAATAAGTAATCAGATATGGGGTGACTTAAAGCTGCCCAGCTTGATAGTGGGATCCATTTAAACCTTTTTAGTTCTAAAAATAATCTGCCCACTATTATTTCTGGTTCTTTGAAAGAGCATGCTGTAAATATTAGATTTCAATTATCCTTCCACTTGGATCAAATGATGATAAATATTCTATATTAATGGTGGAGGAAATGCAGTCTACAAAGAAATAGTGCGCAAGCGGGTGTGTTAAAAGTGAAGTTTTAGAGTGCTTAGGATGGCTTAAGGCTAACATATAGCACATGATCAATTATAGTTTAAACCTTTGGGAGAACTAAAAAGGACACACTAATTAAGATAACTAGATATTCTTTTCCACATGTCTATGTTTCTACAACGATCATAAAGTATATGAGTTGACATCATTATTACAGACTTGACTTGAGCACTTAGGGGGAATTTGATCCCTCTTGTGAATATCTGAGTCTGGTTTAAAAACATGACACTAAACAGAAATAAGTTAGAGATCATTGTGTGTAAATGTGCTACAGAATGATTAGATGGCAGGCATGACTTTTGGAACATGTGCTTACTATGAATGATTTTTAAATAGTGTTTCCTTGAGCCTTGGTTACATTTACAACTAAAGCTATAATTACAATTGTCCTTGCACATCAGCTAAGTGCCCTATGAGAATCAATATGTGCTTCGATATAATAGCAAATCAACCATGTTCCAAATGCTATATTAGTTACTTGTGTGTATTATCACTCAACCATAGCATCCTTGATTTTGCCTTCATTATTTTAAAAGATTATATTTTGTGAGAAAACTTCCACCAAAATCGGTGATTTCCCACCATCTTTGGGGTACAGCTCCTCATATTTTCTTAAACTCTGACATTCCTGCTACTGCTTATTTACTATACACCTTCCCTTGTAGAGTCTAGAGAAATGTGCTGCACGTCCTACTACAGACCAAAAAAGATTGGAAGGAGCTCCAGAGACAACTCAACAATTTGTAGTATAAGATTTATCATAAAATGATCACCTTATTTAAATTTAAAAAAAATGTAATTTACATGGCCTATATAACAACCAAATATGAATTCATTAAGTAGTAAATAGATGTCAAAATACAATAAAACATTTTCTTTTTCTAAGAATAATCTGCCCATTATCTTTTCTAGTTCTTCAAAAGAACACTGCAAATATGAAATTTCAGTTCTCCTTTCACTGTCTTGGATCATATGATGATAACTATTCTGCTTTACAGTACAGTAAGAGTAGTACAAATGAATGGTGTCCTCAGCTGCAGAGCTAATGCATGGAGAAGCCCTGTGCAAAATAATGTGTAGTTCATCAGATCCCCCATAGGGTGATCCTGCTCTAATAAACTAAGAGGAGTGCCCCTGCTCAGCTTTGGGCCCGGTGCTACTGTCACCAGCCTGGATTAAATGGGGACTCTTAATTTATTAGAGAGAAGGACATATTATATTTATAGAAAGGTGATTTGGTCACACTAGGGGTGGTCTGACCAACCACATACATTTGGGGATTTTTCAACTACCCTACAAGCATCTACAGTGGGGAAAAAGGTATTTGATCCCCTGCTGATTTTGAACGTTTCTCCACTGACAAAGACATTATCAGTCTATAATTTAAATGGTAGGTGTATTTTAATAGTGAGAGACAGAATAACAAAACAAAAACAAGAAAAAATGTATGACAAAAAAGTGATACATTGATTTGCAGGTCATTGAGGGAAATAAGTATTTGACCCCTTCGTCCTAGTACTTGGTGACAAAACCCCTGTTGGCAATCACAGAGGTCAGTCGTTTCTTGTAGTTGGCCTCCAGGTTTGCACACATCTCAGGAGGGATTTTGTCCCACTCCTCTTTGCAGATCCTCTACAAGTCATTAAGGTTTTGAGGCTGATGTTTGGCAACTCAAACCGTCAGCTCGCTCCACAGATTTTCTATGGGATTAAGGTCTGGAGACTGGCTAGGCCACTCCCGGACCTTAAAGTGATTCTTATTGAACCACTCCTTTGTTGCCTTGGCTGTGTGTTTTTGGTCATTGTCATGCTGGAATAGCCATCCATGACCCATTTTCAATGCCCTGGCTGAGAGAAGGAGGTTCTCACCCAAGATTTGATGGTACAAGGCCCCGTCCATCATCCCTTTGATGCAGTGCAGTTGTCCTGTCCCCTTAGCAGAAAAACACCCGAAAGCATAATGTTTCCACCTCCATGTTTGACGGTGGGGATGGTGTTCTTGGGGTTATAGGCAGCATTCCTCCTCCTCCAAACACGGCGAGTTGATGCCAAAGAACTCAATTTTAATCTCATCTGACCACAACACTTTCACCCAGTTCTCCTCTGAATCATTCAGATGTTCATTTGCAAACTTCAGACGGGCCTGTACATATGCTTTCTTGAGCAGGGGGAACTTGCAGGCGCTGCAGGATTTCAGTCCTTCACAGCGTAGTGTGTTACCAATTGTTTTCTTGGTGACTATGGTCCCAGCTGCCTTGAGATCATTAACAAAATCCTCCCATGTAGTCCTGATCTAGTCATGATCATTGAAACTCCACGAGGTGAGATCTTGCATGGAGCACCAGACCGAGGGAGACTGGCAGTTATTTTGTGTTTCTTCCATTTGCGAATAATCGCACCAACTGTTGTCACCTCACCAAGCTGCTTGGCGATGGTCTTGTAGCCCATTCCAGCCTTGTGTAGGTCTACAATCTTGTCCCTGACATCCTTGGACAACTCTTTGGTCTTGGCCATGGTGGAGAGTTTGGAGTCTGATTGCTTCTGTGGACATGTATCTTTTATACAGGTAACAAGCAGTCATTAGGAGCACTCCCTTTAAGAGAGTGCTCCTAATCTCAGCTCATTACCTGTATAAAAGATACCCAGGAGCCAGAAATCTTGCTGACTGATAGGGGATCAAATACTTATTTCCCTCACTGACCTGCAAATCAATTTATAACTTTTTTGAAATGCGTTTTTCTTGGGGTTTGTTTTTTGTTATTCTGTCTCTCACTGTTAAAATACATCTACCATTAACATTATAGACTGATAATTTATTTGTCAGTGGACAAACGTTCAAAATCAGCAGGGGGTTAAATACTTTTCCCCCCACTGTGCCTTGTATGGAGAGGTTGCAAGTGAGGGGCCCAAATAATTTTGTACCAGGGCCCTCAATAGATCCACCACTCAATGGGGTGACATTATTATCACAGACTTCACTTGCTTAGGAGGAATTCTATCCCTCTTGAAAATATCTGAGCCTGGTTTAAAACCATAACACTAAACAGAATAAGTGGCAGTGATCGCTATGTGCAAATGTGCTACACTATGATCAGATGACAGGCATATCATGTAATACATGTTTACTATGAAAAGGGTTTGAAAAATATTTCTTTGAGCCTTGAAATAAATTTACAACTTGAGATATAATTACACAGGTCATTGTACAGCAGCTAAGTGTCTAATATGAATCAAGTGGGTCTTACATATAATACCAAGCCTTTCCTTTCAGTCTAATGCATGGAATGGCTTCCATGTCACGAGAAAGCAAATTATCCGGAGTCCAAATTTATTTCAAGGCTTCAAGAAACATAATTCAGAACTTTTACATAGTAAGCAGGTTACAAGCCAGTTATTCCTGCCATCTAATCATGTTGTAGCGCATTTACACCTAATGATCTCGCAAACTTATTTCTAGTCACTGTCCTGGTTTTAAAATAGGCTCAGATATTCATGAGCGGGATCAGATTCCCCCTGCCCATGTGATCCAGAGAAGTCTGTGATATTGATGTTAATTCATTAACCTTGTTAACATTGTAGAGACATGCACATGAGAAGGACAGTTTTAACTGATATTCTTAGGCTTATCCCAGACTCATATGACTTCCTTTACTGCTTTTGTCCTTACCTCTTTCACAATAAGGATGATACGCTTATCTAATCTAAGGATGTTCCACCTAACCCCTTTTCCATAAAATAGTTATTTCAAACTTTCAGCTAAATCTTCTACCCTCCAACTTGGTATTACAGGCCTCTTGTTCTTGTATTCCTATTTTTCTGGAAGATACCTTCCTCCTAAACTTTTTTAAATACTTTGTTATACAGGAATATTCCGTTTAGCGTGGTATATGCGTTCCTGCATGCAGGAGAGCTATACGAAAACCTCACTAAACTAATTTAGCACCGACAGCTTTACGTTTTCTCATTGTAGCTTTTACGTTTTCTCTGCTTCCTATTAGGTGACCAGAGGGGATCTGCCCAGGAGGCTGTCCTAAGTTTTGTTTCTGACCAGTGTAGGTTTGCCTGCAATAGCCACTGCAGAGAAGCAGGCAGGCAAATACTGTTATTAGGGGAGCAAATAAAGACATCTATCAAGACAAACCCCTGGGAAAATCCTCACAGATCCCACTGACACATGATAGGGAGTGAAGAGAAGCAGTTGTGCTGAAGTACAAAATATATGTTTTAAAAGCTACATTGATTTTCTTTTTTTAGAGATGAACTATGGGGGTATACATATCCAGATGTATAATTTGGCAAATAAGGTAGCCGCCTAGGGGTGCCTCAGTTGAAGGAGTGCCTCATTTGCATAACAATACATTTAGATTTGAGTTTGTTTATATTTCACACATAGATTATGCTTTCTCTAACCCGGTGCCATGAGTATGTTCTTTTATAGGGGAGGAGATGTGTGTGAAGTGGCAAGCTTACAGCGTGCTGCACTATAGTAAAACAAGACAAGTAAAAAACAGTGTATCTTGCCATTAACCGTAAGTAGAAAATGCTTTATATTGTGAGTTGAATAAGCAAGTGTAAGTTTTGTATGTTAGAATGTTTTATTTGTTCTTGTATCTACTTGAATATCCTCATTCTCCCTTTCTAGCTCACTGTTTCTATTCCATCAGAGAGATTATACCTTTATAGAGTTCTTTACATTTGTTTAATAAAGTCTATTATAATACTTCCCTTAAAATAAATAAAAATACTTTGTATAAAAAGATAATTTATGGAATTGAAAATCTCTTAAAAAGGAAATATTATAATTAATTACATTGAAATGTTTATTAATAAATACATTGTAAATTAAAATATACTATGATCAGTTTGCTCTGTGTGGATAATGTAATTTAACTCTCTCTCTCTTTGTATATATATATATATATATATATATATATATATATATATATATATATATATATTTATATATATATATATATATATATATATATATATATATAAAACTATACTTTTTGCATTAAAGTCTTTTTTTTCACCTCCATCAATATAAATGTATGTAATTATGTAAATGCTATATATATAAAATCTATGGGCATATACTGATTTACCAAAAATATGGTAACATTCTTGGGGCCTCATTCAAATGCGATTTGGCCAGTTGAATAGGGCTCTATAAAAGTAAATGGCATTTTTTTTACAGATGCTTTTAGTCAGTGGACTTCTATCCAAAAGCAAGGTCTTACTAACTAAAAACTTCTGTAAAAAAATATGCTCTGTGCTTATATAGAGCCCTATTCAATTGGTCATATCACATTTGAATGAGGCCCTTAGTGTTCATATGATTGAATTCAGCCTGTCTAGAAATATAGTTACATCATTTAAAAATATAATCAGTTTAAAGTACCCTCTTACCTGTACCGGCATTGCCCAAAGATTAGGGCACAGGAAGAAAAACCACATAAGCTGGTTGGTATCTATTGCAACTAAATTGCATATCTGGCCTGAAGTCATTTCTCCCATAGACATGTTGGATGTTGAAAGATGCATAATCTTATTGTAAATTTTTGTCTATGAAAAAACAATCAGAATAAAAACATTAAAAATAAGCAAATGGCATGTTTGCAAAAATATTTAAAGAGCAAAAGCATTAGAATATAAAACAGAGGAAAGACGAGACAGTGAAATGGCAGAACGTTTCATATATTTCAATAGGAAGTAAAAAGCCAGAAATCATAAAAAGAAACATGTTAGTCAGTTGCAGAGCTAGTGAAAAGAAGGTCTCAGTAGAAAATAATTTAGGGACCCCTTTGCGATCTTTCTCTCTCTGTCTCTCTCTCTCACTATATATATAAAATGGTTATGGATTGAAGAACAAAGCAAATTTGTATGTCCCTGCCCTGCTTCCCGGAATACAGTGTTATAACTGTTTTTCTCTGAATTCTGAGCTGGAAGCAGGTTTTTAACATGTTTTAGACATTCAAATGTGAACACAGATGTACTATATATTTACTGTACTACTGTGCGGTGGAGGGCGTCTATTATAAGGTCCACAACACAAGTTGGGATCCCACCCCACACTGATGGTAGGCAGTAACCTTGAAACGGCTGTACGTGGGTAGGATTCACAGCTTGTGCATAATCCAATCTTGGCTTTGCATAAAAGCTGTGTAATACAGCGGGCATAAGCTTAAAGGAAGCCATGTTTTAAATTGGCTATGGATTGAAGAGCAAGGCATTTGTGGGCACATTTGCATGTCCCCGCTGCAGTGTAATAACTGTTTTTCTTGGAATTTTGAGCTGGAAACAGTTTTTTTAACTTGTTTTAGACATTCAAATGTGAGCACAGATGTACTATTTATTTACTGTACTACTGTACGGTGGAGGGCTTCTATCGTTCTTTTGCCCACCAAACATTCAATGATTGTTGTGGCGAACTATATACAGTGGATATAAAAAGTCTACACAACCACGTTAAAATGTCAGGTTTCTGTGCTGTAAAAAAAATGAGACAAAGATAAATAATTTCAGAACTTTTTCTACCTTTAATGTGACCTATAAACTGTACAACTCAATTGAAAAACAGACTGAAATCTTTTAGGTGGAGGGAAGAAAAATAAAAAATAAAAATAATGTGGTTGCATAAGTCTGCACACCCTCTTATAACTGGAGATGTAGCTGGAGATGTAGCTGTGTTCTGAATTAAGCAATCACATTCCAAATCGTGTTAAATAGGAGTCAGCATACACCTGCCATCATTTAAAGTGCCTCTGATTAACCCCAAATAAAGTTCAGCTGCTCTAGTTGGTCTTTCCTGATTTTTTTTTAGTCCCACAGCAAAAGCCATGGTCCACAGAGAGCTTCCGAAGCATTAGAGGGATCTCATTGTTAAAAGGTATCACTAAGGAGAAGGGTACAAAAGAATTTCCAAGGGATTATATATACCATGGAACACAGTGAAGACAGTCATCATCAAGTCACATTAAAGGTGCAAAAAGTTCTGAAATGATTTATCTTTGTCTCATTTTTTTACAGCACAGAACCCTGACATTTTAACAGGGGTGTGTAGACTTTTTATATCCACTGTATATATATATATCTCAACGAAAATACGGAACTTCTACTCCTTTAATCCCGACACTTTATGAACCATTCCCTACAGAATTGCCACCCATGAAGTACTAAAAAAGGCAGACAATTCCTGAAACAGACACTCTATAAGGGTGGTAGAGGCTAAACTAAGAACATTGGTCACTTGGATGTACAGTACGTAAATCTTAATACTGTAAAGAAGAAATTTCATCTAAATACAACTTGCTGATATATGATAGGGTTCACAGAAATATGTGTGTAAATGTTTTGTCACTGAATGTTAGTTGATGTGAGCTGTTGATGAATAAGAAAAATAAATAAATTAATGATCACAGTTTAGAATGTAAGCTGTGGTCTGAATGGCTCTTGAATTAACACTTGTCCTTTTGACCCAATCAGTTGCACAACTCAGAATTGTAAGTGTCAGTGACAGAAGTGGAATGCATTGTTTGTCTTTTATGGTGGCTTCCGCCCTCCACAAAGATGGAGCAGTGACTGTCAAACAAGGCAATTTACATCATTTCTAACTCTTTAATATACTTTAAACAGAACTTGCCCTTTAAAGAAACATATGAGCTGTGATTTATCTGAGGATGGGGTGAAATGTGTTTCAATGAACAGATGCCCAGTGTGGTGTACAAATGCATGCTAATCATTAACATCACCGATCTTGTGATAGGTTTAAATGCCTCTCATATGCATTTCCCCCTGTCCTGCAGCTTGGAAACAAACTCACTGGAAGAGATGAGGAATCCTCAGAACATTTGATTTTCTGTTAAAATTCTACAAAAAGAAAATGCTAAACTTCAGAAACATCTTATATTAAGTAACGCATCAGCAACTGTTTATATTTAAGTATCTCTATTCAAAGTTTATTAATGATATCACTTCAATATATAGATACCAGATGTGCAAGCCTGGTTTTGGAGAGGCACAAATTACCAGTGTCCAATGGATAATAGAGAAAGCAAGCAAGTTGCAGAAGACTATTCTAAAGCCTTTGACTGTGTGGATCACAATATGTAGCAAGTCCCTAAAGATACGGGGGCACCAGACCATCTTATCCACCTTATCAATCTGTATATGTGCCAAGAAGAGACGGGCAGAACCAAACATGGAACAACAGAATGGTTCAAGATCGGGAAAGGAGTGCGACTAGGCTGTATGTTGTCATTTTATTTATTCAACCTAGATGCGAATACATTACGTGTAAGGCCGGACTGAAAGAATCCAAAGCAGGAATCAATATTGCTGGGGGAATATCAACAACCTCAGATACGTGGATGATACTACTACTGATGGCTGAATGCGAGAAGAAACTAAAAGGCCTATTGATGAGGGTGAAAAGAAGAGAGTGCAAAAGCTGCTCAAAGTCTGCTGCTCAAAATTAAAATGACCAAGATTATGGCAAATAGCAATCTCAGTTCCTGGCAAATAGATGGGGAAGAAGTGGAGGCAGTAATATATTTTATTTTCCTGAGCTCCAAGATCTCTGCAGATGGAGACTGTAGTCGTGAAATTGAAAGGCGGTTGCTTATGGGGAGGAAAGCTACGGCAAGTGCTGGACAAGCTGTTAAAATGTAAATATATTATACTATCAACAAAGGTCGGTACAAAAAGAATCACACACTATATTGTGATTTCCTGGGATTATTTTTCCGAGTGCTAGAGCAAGCACATTGAGTCCATTCCACTCTCCTATCAATTTTACATCACGTACCTTTATCAAGATTTTAACTTTATATATTTTTAACACATTGTTAAATGTTAAGTTTTAAACAATGAATCTACCTCTATTTTGTTAATAGGCCTAGGGTGTGCTCTATTGCCGTAAGGGATATTCTGTATTCTTTTTGTAACTATCATAATGTATTGTTATACCAGTAAAACCCCATTAACCCAAGTTCCTGTTATTTACACTTGAGCCACCCATCTTTTGTTATCTCTAACTATCAACAAAGGTCCACATAGTTAGAACTATGGTTCTCATGGTAGTAACATATGGATGTGAGAGCTGGACCGTAAAGAAAAATTGATGCCTTTTATTTATGGTGCTTCAGAGAAAACTGCTTAGAATCCCTTGGACTACAAGAAGATTCAATCAATCCATGCTATAGTAAATCAAGCCAAACTGTTCACTGGAAGGTTTGATCATGAGGTTAAAGCTCAAATATGTTGGCCATATCATATAAAGAAAAGATTTCCTAGAGAAGAGTCTGATGCTGGGAAAGATGATTGAAATCACACAAAGAAGGGGATAGCAGAGGCGGAGATGGATAGATTAGTAATGAACATCAGCTTGAGGGAGCTCCGAGGAGCAGTGGCTGACAGATGTTTCTGTTGTGCTGAGATCCATAGAGTTACAGAGAGTCAGACACGACTGAACGGTAATTAGAAATTATCCAAAATGAATCTTATTAATGGTCAATGCATCATGAAAATAATTAGGTCCTCTTGCTAGGGCATCCCAGTTGTCCTTTAATACCGTATTGGTCCGAATATAAGCCGCACCTTTTTTCCGATTTTTGGGCTTGCGAGTTACGGGTGCGGCTTATATTCGCGACCGTAAAAAAAATCATTGCCGATTTGCAAACTTTGCTTGTTAGGTGTGCGGCTTCTAACGCAAAATGACTGCCGATTTGCGAGATTGCGAGTTAAGGGTGCCGATTTTCATGCTTGAGACTGCGATATTGAATAGCGATTTACGGTTTTAGTGATTCTAACATCCTGTAAAGCCTGTAACCTGCAAAAAAAGCTACAGTGCTAATTAGAAAGCCTGTTTCTTGCAATGGCTGATAGCTTGGAGAGTCTTTTTCTCTCCAATTTTACGGGTGCGGCTTATATTTGAGTACTATCTGTTTTCTATTTTTTCCCCTTGAACTTTACAGGTGCGGCTTATATTCGGACCAATACGGTACATTAGATTCACAAATATACAGCAGTGTATTTACTTTTAAATTTTAGGGAGTATTCAGAAAAGAAAAAGTTATGTAAATAAATTGTGATAATTAATCATCCCATATATCGGGTAGTTTAGTAAGTTTCTGCCATGCTTTTATTTCATATGAGAAAAACAAAGTTTGATAAAATTTTATTCTGCTGGGAATAAATTAGAGATATATAAGACAGTTTGATGATTCAGCTATCAGTAAGAAAATGTTTTTCACTTGATGAATCTACCTCCAAGTCTTTTATCTACAGTAAAAAAATCAATTGTCACCTCTGAAAGTGGCTGATGCCGCAATAAAAAGGACATTTAGAATCACATTTTGAAAGGTATTAAATCCTCTATCACTAAACAATGCTGAAAATGTAAGACACAGATTGTGAACTGCTTTGTAGTATCTTTAAACCTTGTCGTGTGGACATTGGCCAGTTTATGGTGTACGGATACTTGACATTAAACACATTCCTACAGGAATAGGGGTTAACATGTTGATAACCGCACTCATGGGACATCTGCTACTCATGACAGGTGTATGAGGGAAGCGCCAATAAATTATCAGATTGACGTAAACTGTGTCAGAGCTCTTGTCAGCTATTTTAAGGTTAAGGATAAGGTGAAGGAACGCAGCTTGTCAATGACCTGTCCATAAAAAAAATATTCTAATGGCAACTTTGTTTCTAAATAACAATTTGTTATTTTATGGTCTTTCTGACTTGGACATTAACATTTGCTATTTGTTAATTTGTCTGTATCTTTGTCTTGAACGTATCTTATGTACAGCGCTACAGAATATGTTGGCGCGTTATAAACCACAATAATAAGAATAATAATATCAACTCAAACACTCTTGATTTTTGCTCCCTTCAAACATTTAATGATAATAGTTGATATAGTGCACCTCTAATTGCATAATAATAATATAGTTATTATTATCCATTATTTTTAATGCACCCAACATATTCTGTAGCATTATACAGGGTGCAAAGAAAAAAACAATATTAACACATGGCAAAACATTGAGCTTAAAATCTTATGTACATAGTGCTTTTTTTCCCAGAGCACCTTACAAGATCGAAAACCAACAAACTTAAAATTGTAAAGGGAGTGGGCACCCAACCTACCCTTACCCCAAGCTACTGAAGTGCAGTGCTTTTCATAGTAGTTATCAATTGTATTAACGAAATTCCACAACATGCTTAACAGGGCCTATCCAAACAGCACAAAGCAGAATGTATCAGTTAAATTGTAGAATATTTCTCTTTGTTGGAGAGTTTGAGTGAAATTGTAAAGGGTCATGAAAACACATCAAAGTGATAGAGGCTTGAGAAAGTGGTTGGCATTTTCATTTATTGCTTGTTTAGCCATGGAACACTACCACAAGCAGGCGCAAAGATAATAAGGATGGGGACTTGGTGACAGCCAATGAGCAGTTTCAACTGGACAGCCATTCCAGTGAAACGCTAGTCAAGCAAGATTAAGATTGGCACAAGGAGAGACAAATAAGTACAAAGTCTAGTAACCAGAGCTCTCTCTGTGTTCTCATCAGCTACAACATGGTGCAATGCGTAGATGCTTTTATCAGTGCGTCAGACTTGGCATCATGAGAGTAATAGTGGAATAATTGACGTGGATTATCTTTGCCAGCTTTGCAGAAGAGAAATTATGTTCTGCAATACGCTACAAGCGGAGGCAATAAGCATACTTACAAAGAGGTGTAAGCAGAGCCGGATCTACCTTTTTGGAGCCCCTGGGCAGTGAAGTGGAGGAGCCCCTGTGAGTGAGTTTGCAAGATATGCACTGACACATTTTTGCCTTTTCTGTGCATTTAAGTTCCTTTTCCTGTTGTAATTCTCTTGTTCTAGGTGGTTACCCCCTAAAAGCCAGACTATGTACTGCAACATTTACTTTTTTATAAGCCAGGAACCATTTTTTTTAAAGTGACGCCTCTCACAGGGAAGCGCCCTTAGGAGGCTGCCTAGTTGGCCTAATGGGTAATCTGGCCATGGGTGTAAGTAAGGCAATTAATTACTTTATTATATCTTTTGAACTCAATAAAAGTAATTTAAAAAGAAGAGAATGTACCTGAATTGGTCCAATGATATTTTCTACTGCAGTCAAATATTCTACCACTGAGGTATCTCTCAATATAAATCTGTGGCCACTCATTCTTTCAGGTCTCTATAAAAGTTCCAATGCTTCTGTGCATGTGGCCTTGTTAAATATATAGCAGTGTCAGAGAGCCCTAAATAACAATTGTGCTAACTCTGTCAATTCATCAACAACTTCAAAAAGGAAAACAATTTTCCATATACCTTTCATCCCAGCATCTCATGGTACAAAATACAACTACTAAGTTATGTATTTATGTATTTAGTCTTGCATCTCTAAAGCTGCTGCTGCACCAAGATATGATCGCTTTAACACTTTACAAGTATGTTTAGCATTTTCAAACAGCATTGGATGTAAGATACTAGCTTAAAGGGCCACTGCACAATGAAAAAACAATTGTATGTTTAATCAGAAAAAAATTAAATATCACGCGTCTGCAGGACCCTGATGGCATCCATTATACATTAGTAAATGTTGTGTGTGTTGGAGGGGTGTGTACATTTCCGCAGAGCTGTGATTCCATATTTCCATGCAAGGTCCTGCTTCTGGGCCAGTGAGAGGGAAGGGTGTTGTGTCAATTTCAATCTTAACCACTTATCAATCAAGGGCTCTACACTTCTGCTTGTTCCCTCCTACCTACAACCGATAGCCAATAAACACACAGCTATCACCCAGCTCTCAGAATCTGATGTAACAAACACAAAAAGGATTCCTGTACTCGAAAAACAGAGTCTTCAAAAAATCAGATTTTGTTTTACATCTAGGCTTATGAGGCTGCTAATATTCTTAATTTGATCCATATTTAACCAACAAGTGTATTTTTTATTGAACTGCAGTGATCATTTAAACACATATTTAGGTTTTAACTAGAATAGTTGTATAAGGTAACAGCTAAACATTAGGATAGAAAAGAAACGTATTCTGTCAAACTATATATAATATATTGTGGTACGTTACTATAATAATTTATTGAAAAACTAATAAACGGAATGCGCTATAAGAAAATGATCTAGCAAGCGGAGAAGGCAGCTTGAAGGAGCGTGGTAAAAAGGAATCAGCATCTATTAGATTATCAATATGAAACCCTCCTTCACTCTTTCAGTCCTTGTGCTCTGATATGTCAATTTACTTCCTATGAAAAACACTTCCCATGAAAACTACCGATCTACAGGCATTAATATAATTTATGATACGTTTAAATATAAGAATTTACAGATAGATGGCTTCCAGACTGGTGACCAGAAAAACTGGAAGATAAACAATTTCATGTAAAAGGCGACAATACATATGAAGAAATGAAACAAAAAAGGTATACAACGATATAGGTGTGACAAAAACATCAACGTTTGGCACAAGACTTCTTGATACAATAAATATATATATATATATATATATATATATAAAAACATTTGTGGAATAAAATTGTTCATTATACTGAATATACAGTGCCTTGCAAAAGTATTCACCCCCTTGACTTTTTACCTATTTTGCTACATTACAGCCTTAAATTCAATGTTTTGTTAATCTGAATTTTATGTGATGGATCAGAACACAATAATCTAAGTTGGTGAAGTGAAATGAGAAAAATATATATATAAAACAATTTTTTAGAAATAGAAAACAGAAAATTGCCATGTGCGTATGTATTCACCGCCTTTGTTATGAAGCACATAAAAAGCTCTTGTGCAACCAAATAGCTTCAGAAGTCACATAATTAGTGAAATTATGTCCACCTGTATGCAAGCTAAGTGTCACATGATCTGTCATTACATATACACAACTTTTTTGAAAGGCCCCAGAGGCAGCAACACCTAAGAAAGAGGCACCACTAACCAAACACTGCCATGAAAACTAAGGAACTCTCCAAACAAGTAAGAGACAATGTTGTTGAGAAGTACAAGTCAGGGTTAGCTTATAAATATAAATATCCAAATCTTTGATGATCCACAGGAGCACCATCAAATCTATCATAACCAAATGGAAAGAACATGGCACAACAGGCGGACGCCCACCAAACTAAGCCGACCAAGTAGGGCATTAATCAGACTCCAAAAATGTATGGAGAAAGGTGCTCTGGTCTGATGAGACTAAAATTTAACTTTTCGGCCTTCAAAGAAAACGCTATGTCTGGCGCAAACCCAACACAACACATCACCCAAAGAACACCATCAAAACATAGCAGTTGGGACTGGGAAACTGTTCAGGGTTGAGGGAAAGATTGATGGTGTTAAATACAGGGATATTCTTGAGCAAAACCTGTACCACTCTGTGCGTGATTTGAGGCTAGGACGGAGGTTCACCTTGCAGCAGGACAATGACCCCAAACACACTGCTAAAGCAACACTTGAGCCGTTTAAGGGGAAACATGTAAATGTGTTGGAATGGCCTAGTCACAGCCCAGACCTCAATCCAACAGAAAATCTGTGGTCAAACTGAAAGATTGCTGTTTACAAGCGCAAACCATCCAACTTGAAGGAGCTGGAGCAGTTTTGCAAGGAGGAACGGATAAAAATCCCAGTGGTAAGATGTGGCAAGCTCATAGAGACTTATCCAAAGCGACTTGGAGCTGTGATTGCCGCAAAAGGTGGCTCTACAAAGTATTGACTTTAGGGGGTGAATAGTTATGCACATTGACTTTTTCTGTTATTTTGTCCTATTTGTTGTTTGCTTCACAATAAAAAAAAAACATCTTCAAAGTTGTGGGCATGTTCTGTAAATTAAGTTAAGCAAATCCCCAAACAATCCATGTTAATTTCAGGTTCTAAGGCAAGAAAAAACGAAAAATGCCAAGGGGGGTGAATACTATTGCAAGGCACTGCATAGATAGTTATATTGCTAGACAGATAGTTACAGAGACAGACAGTTTTATATGCAGGGAGATAGCTATATAGATAGCTAGATGGATAGTGAGAGAGAGAGAGAGAGAGAGGGAGAGAGAGAGAGAGATAGTTATATAGCTAGATGGATTATTATATTATTATATAGATATAAAGATAGTTATATAGACAGATAGCTATATAGATAGTTATAAAGAAAGATAGTGATATAGCTAGATAGAGCGCTAGAGAGATAGTTATATAGATATAGAGATAGTTAAATAGCTAGACAGATACCTATATAGATATAAAGATAGTTATAAAGAAAGATAGTTATGTAGCTACATAGAGTGCAAGAGAGATAGTTATATAGATATACAGATAAGTATATAGATATACAGTTATAAAGCTAGATAGAGAGTTATATAGATATACAGACAGAATGATAGACTAACCTGTATTGCTCCACGCAAGTTGATTCCTGTTTCAATGGCAACATAATACGATGCTTGGAGAAACGTCCTTTGCAAGAGAAGGGCAAAAAACAAAAGTACCGCTAGTACGTACGCATTGGCCAGGAACTCTTGGGATGAAATGAAATAAACTCCAAAAAATATTTTCTGTAAGAGAAAATGGCCATAGGGAAATATTAGCATTATTATAACTACTTCCATATTACTTCACTATAAGTGACAATGATCTATGATGGCTACCAGTAGATTTACAGCAAGGTAGCAAGGGTACAAGTTTGAGATATTTTTTAAACATATTGATTAATGATTTAAATGCTAATTTAATTATTGAATATTCAAATGAAAGTCAGATCACCATGCTTAAAGGATAGCTGCATGAAAGGTTTTTTTTTTTAAAGAATTTAGCATTTTATAAAAAAAATAAAAGATTTTTGTACTTTTAAAACATTTTATTTGTAACCTCTGTGACTCCATTTGCAGCTCTGATTAAGCACTACATTCCTTCTTTGCTACTGAGTCACCCATAATACTTTTGGGTGTGGAGGAGGAACACTGTGCCCTAGCAAACACCCCATAATTTAAATATAAGCCTCCTAGTGTGATACAACAGCAAAGGAGGAATATAGCACTTGATCAGAGCTAAACAACAACAATTTTTTTTTAAAAAGATTATTTTTTAAATAACATTCTCAATTCCTTTTTGTTTGCATTCTACTAAAGAATGAGAATTACAAAAACATGTAATACAGTGGTCATTTAAGGCTGTTGTTCCATCTGCTCTCGTCCTGAATACAGTATTTTTACAACTACAGTATCTGACACAGTAATAATCTGAAATAAATAAATGAAATAAACACATTGAATAAAAACATTTCTGTGCAAACACTATTGCAAACCATTTGCTACAAAAGAAATTACAATTATTAGAACCTAAGATGATATATATTTAAATGCAAACTATTTGTTGACCAAAGTATACCAATATATATATGTATAGATAGATTTGTCCTATTAATAAGATTCTGATCTGTGGATATAATCTGGTTCCAGCCAATCTGCCTATGGGACATTACCTCTCTCATCCTTGTGTCAATACGGTCACTAATGAATCATTTACCACAAATACAACCTGCAGATATTCACACTCTGCTGACAGATTAGTGTAGTCAGTCTATCTGATTTTAGAGGTGTAAGAAAGCAGCTACCGCGCGGTAATCAACAGCCAAGTGACCAGTTACAGCAGTGAAGGGTCTGGAGAAGCTTCTTTTTACAATATGTATTCACGAAACCAGCACAATATTGCATTACCAGTGGAGACACTATAATTCATAACTCTACATAGAACAAATAAGACATTGCATTTATATTTTGTTGTTGATTTACAGCACATATAAAGGCTACATCATTTTTAACATTTTTTAGATTTTTTAACCTAATACAGCTGTATGTATTATAGTATATACAGATTTTTTTCACTGATGCTCACAGTGATAAGCTGACTAGGCCAAAAGTTAAAGAGCCAGTTCAGGAGTCAGCCAAGTTGTAACAGTGACAAGTTTTCCTTAATATTTTTATCATGCAAAAAAAACAATGGTCCTTTCCCTTTTAAAATTCGCCAGCAGTGGCAGCAGCAGTGCCACCCACCAACCGCTAGATGGCGCTGCCGATTTTCAGTGCTGATACCATAGAGTTAGGGTTAGGTAAACTTTTAGGGTTACGGTGAGGGTCAAGGTGAGGGTTAGGGTAACCTTATACAACTTGTGTGAAATAATGTGTGTGTCGTACTGTTTGGGTTGCGACGTGAAGTTTGCGAGGGCCGCAGTTGCTGGCATGAAGCGCCTTCGGCGCTCCATGCCAGCAACTGCGGCCCTCGCTTTGCGAGGTCCTCAGGTGCTGGCATGGAGCGCCTACGGCGCTCCATGCCAGCAACTGAGACCCTCGGCCAGTGCCCTCGCTTTGCGAGGGCCGTGGCTCGCTGCGCGAGACGCGGCCCTCGCTACGCGAGGGCCACAGCTCGCTACGCGAGTAGCGGCCCTCGCTTCGCGAGGGACGCGGGCTCGCTACGCGAGCCCGCAGCGTTAGCAACAACTCGTACGCTCACAACTATATATGTGATATATATATATATATATATATATTCTATCCATCTATCTATCTATCTATCCATCTATTATTATTATTATTATTATCTTTATTTATATCGCGCCAACATATTCCATAGCGCTGTACAGGGGTTGAGTACATAGCAGAAAACAAATTAAACACCTTGTAAAGAATGGAGGGCCCTGCTTTTGAGCATAAAATCAAATGTACATAGAGCTTGTTTCCAAGGCCTGACACAAGATTGAAAACTCGCAAACTTACAATCTAAGGGTTTAGGTGTGATACAAGAGGGTGACAAATACAATCGAAAGCAATTGGTTCAGTAAAGTGGAGGGGTCTGTGTGTTGTACTGTAGATTGTGGGTGTGAGTGTTATTAAGCTGTGGAGTGTTCAGTTGTACATGTTAAGGCTGAAGGTGATAAGATTTTTTAAACAGGTGTGTTTTTAATAATTTCTTAAAGGTTTTGAGGCAGGAAGATAATCTAATGGAGCGGGGCAAGGAGTTCCAAATGGATGGGGAAGCACGAGAAAAGTCTTGAAGACGGGAGTGAGAGGAGGTGATGAGAGAGGAGGAAAGAAGAAGGTCGTTAGCAGAATCTATCTATCCATCTCTATCTGTATCTATCCATCTATCTATCCATCTATCTATCCATCTCTATCTGTATCTATCTATCTATCCATCTATCTATCCATCTATCTATCTATCTATCTATCTATCTATCCATCTCTATCTGTATCTATCTATCTATCTATCTATCTATCTATCTATACACACATATCCTATCTATCTATATATCTATCTATCCATACATACATAAACTTATGATCTGAGATAAAGAAAAAGGGAACGTATGAGCTGCCTGTGGGGGGCACGCATCTGAACGGCCTTAGGCAGCATAAAACCTAAATACACAAATGTATAAATGCCATAACTTCACTTTTATCTCAGGCAGAAATGCACCCGGCTATCATTTGATTTATCCTTTGGATGATTTCATGTTTAGATTAAATCCTTATTAGTCACTCAGGCACTTTTATTGTACAGCAGCAAAATAATTTTATAAAATCATCAAGGTCATCAATCTACTACAGATACAATAATAATGTTATGGATTGTTGTAATAAAGTCCCAAATAGCAAATGATCCTTGCAGTGATAAAGCTCCTAATCACATTGCCAGCACAAAAATCAATGGTAATTCAGACCAAGAGAGCAGTACAAATGTCAGGAAGTAAATCATTATGGGCATGCTTGTCTAATAAATTTAATGGCAGAGATTGCGGGGTTATTAAGGCTGAGGGTGTTTAAATCTTATGTCAAATACTGTTCTCACTGCCTCGCTACATCCAGTGCTTTATTGCTGTGAGTCCTATTCTGCTGCAGGGCCACTTAGCAACACGTCAGCTATGTAACGCTACCTACACAACGGGTTTCCTAGAGTCACTCCTTGCAATGCTTTGCCTTGGTAACAACTGTGATAAGATCTGTTTAATAGGCGTGCAAATGTAGGTCCTGAAAACAAACAGCGCCTAACACCTCATGGATTTAAAGGATCACTGCACAATGAAAGGAAATGCATACGTTTTAAGGCTCTCAGTCTGATTAAGAGCATTATTTAGCAGAATAAAAATGTGCTGCCTCCACTGGCCTCCCGTTCCCTCCAGAACAGCATTTTTAATCATGACCCTTACAAAGCCGTCAACAACAGCGCACCATCTTATATCTCTGCTCCCATGTCTAAATATTTCCCTACCTGCCCTCTCCGCTGTGCTAACGACCTTCTTCTTTCCGCCTCTCTTATTCCCGCCTTCACAACATTTCTTGTGCTGCCCCTATTCTCTGAAACTCCTTGCCTCGCTCCACTAGATTATCTCCCTGCCTCAAAACCTTCAATTATCACCTTCCACCTTAACTTGCACAACTTATTTTTCACTCTCCTGTACCTCACCCAAACCCTTCAGCTTGTACGTTTCCGAGTTTTCAATCTTGCATGGTGCTTTGGGGAAGCACATTGGACACTGGATTCTAATCTCAAAGACAGGGCCCACCATTATTTGCAATATGTTAATACTGCTATTGTTTTGCTTTGGTCGTAACCCGTGTATATCGCTAAGGAATATGTTGGCGCGTTACAAATAAACAACAAAGCCGAAATGCGAACATCCAAAAAACACAACAAACACAAAGGAAATAAAAATAAATATAATAAAAATATCACCCACAGCACGGGGGAACAGGCAGGACGCCTGTGAGTGAGATGGAATGTGAATTTAAGGCGATTTCGACAACTTTCACAACACGAAATTTGCCTAAGCGAGAAAAAAAATTGGAGCTGAAAAAAATTGAAACGAGGCTACATGACCCCGGACCGAGCAAAACACTGCCAAAAGCATAGCACTTTCACACACTAACAAAATACACTATTACAAATTATGGAAAATGCTTGCGGGCCGCGTAACACATTAATAACAATACCAATCTACACAACTACACCAACGGATTTCGCTCACGCACACAAACAATTTAGAATGCACAGTTGGGACATACATTACACTTTATCATCAGAGCACCAACACTCACTGTACAATGTATGGTGCCGGAAAATATAAACAGATTGTTAGCTCTTCAGGCTATTGATTGCTGGATATATTAATTACAAATAGGTAAAGTATATTAATTTATTCAAGAACTAATTAATTCATTATTGATTAAGTAAATATATACAGTATATCTCTTTATAATGAGTGACGAAGGCGCTCAGCACGAGGCTCGCAATGAGCGCCGAAGGTCCTCGCAGTACAAAAAAGTTTACATTGTGTGTCAAACAACATTCGCTAGTGAACTATATATTTGGTATATAACTGCATGTAGCAGGACATATCTTGTTATCCTGTCATGTGTTTTGGCCACAATAATCTTCTATACCAGGGGTGAGGTTCAGTCCTGGAGGGCCAAAGCAGCAATGGGGAGCAAAGCAGATAGGGATTGGTGCTATGTGAGGATGGATACTGAGAGGTCTGGATGCTACGTAGAGATTGTAAGTGTATATACATAAAAACATAAGTAAAACTGGACATAAAAGTGTTGGGGAAAGGGCAAAAATGTATTTTTGCACCAGGGTCCTCCATTCTCTAGCTCCGCACTGGCTCAGACCACAAGATGATGACTACAAATATTATCAACTGTTGAGAATGATAAGTCAGCATATTCCGCACAATGGGTCAGTCGTAAAATAAATACATTTTAACACCATATATATTACAAGTGTTAAAAATTGCTGAGAAAGCCAAAAAAAATATTTATTGAGACCCACAAATCTATATCTCCATGCCTTCCAAAGGTCAATGTTGTCATCAAAACATTGCTTTTTAAATTAATATTTAACAATTTGGAATGGAAAACATGAGTCGTATATTATAAAATGATATAGATAGATAGATAGATAGAGGGAGGGAGAGAGAGATAGAGAAGAGAGAGGAGAGAGGGGGGTGAGACAGAGAGGGAGGAGAGAGGAGGCAGAGAGGAGGAGGAGAGAGAGAGAGAGAGAGAGAGAGAGAGAGAGAGGCAGAGAGGGCGAGAGAGAGAGACTGGGAGCAACAGAGAGGGAGGGAGAGAGAGAGAGAGAGAGAGAGAGAGAGAGAGAGAGAGAGAGGAAAAGACAGAGAGGGAAGGAGAGAGAGAGGGAGAGAGAGACTGGGAGCGACAGAGAGGGAGGGAGATAGAGAGGGAGGCAGAGAGGGAGGGAGAGAGAGAGAACCATCAGGAATAAGTACATAATTGTAATGTAAAAATGCGTAAAAACAACTAACACCCCGAAATCAAGTAAACATGTGTGGTGGTGCAGAGATGTCAGTGATCACTAGCTGATCTCTTGTGTTTAGTAGAAACTATAGTTTGTGGTGCATATAACAAATATTGGTAGTTTTCAAAGCTATGAGCATAAAAGCATTTTTGGAGAACATATTTATTTTGTCAGACCCTGCCTATGCCTGAGCGATTCCATATTTGTGTCTTCCACATTTCCTGCTAATTTTTCTTATCTACTCAGTAGTTCAAAGAGAGGGATAGAGGGAGGGAGATTAGTTGACTCAGTAATTGGTTCAGATAAGCTTTTAGCATTTTACATATCCCCCTTCCCCAACATATGCTGAGTAGAAGGCAGTCATAAATAAACTTGCAAGCACGCTTTGTACCTGCCCCCTCATGCTTTGAAAAGGAAGTAGAAGTATTTACCGTCATGGCAGCTTCCATGCTAAAAATGAAACTTTTCTCTGAGAATGCTTTAATGCCTGTGATTGGCATAGCTGATAACATTGTTTATTTAATACTTCTCAAATATATGACACTGTTATTCTTCAACAATAAATATTTCTATGAATCTAATGGACAGGGGGAATTGAATGCAGATAAGATTTTCATTCATTTCCATTGAAAGTGCTTGCCCTTATCAATGCAAATTTATAACAGAATTAACTGGATCATTTTCTACATCCAAGGTAGTCAGTTTTCCCTAAACACAAACAAGAATTACACAAAGAAAATACAATATCACATACCAAAAAGGCATAATTGCTTATGATACTTAATAAATCAAAGGTTATATTTATCATTTTTATTTTTCTGAACAAATTGTTCCTCATTTTCAGTTCTAGTACTTCAAAAGAGCAAATTAAATATGGGACTTTAAGGGCCACTATAGTCCAAAATGTTCTATTATTAATTTAAAATAACATGTCTTATACATTATCAACATTTTGTTTTGAATGTATTATTTTAATTTACATAAAGACTCACAGAAACAGATTTTAAAAAAAACAGGTTTTTCTACCCTAAAGTGCGTACAGCATACAAGAAAGTTGCGGCAGGACACATTTTTAAAGATATTAGGATCATTGAGAAAGCCACATTTCACAGTGGCGAAACGTCTGTCAACCTTTTTATTAATATTGATATTTGAACATTATAAACAATGTATTTTTATTTAATACACTTTCTAGACATGGTTGTATTACTAACTATATGATTAGCTAATCCTGATTCTTATTATCACTCACCGGCATAGTAATACTACGATTGTGGTAAAAAATAGTGAACAAACATAGGTTAAAAAATGTGAACACACATATATATAGATAGAAACACCCCGATCGTGGATCCCTAGAGAAGCAAACGGAACGACATAAGCATTAGAAGTACCAATTATAAGGCATTTATACATTTGGAAGCTTTGGAAATACCTCATGTGGTGAGGTTGCTCAAGGTGAGGGTTGTACCTCTATCTATCGATACACACAGGGATACTGGCACTGTATGAAATTGTGGTTATCTGCACTAGGAATTGGAGCGCTCTCTACCCCCCCTCTTGTTTTTCTAAAAAAAAAAACATATTGATCTGCTTTTATCTTATAAGAGGATAACGAGGAAGTGTAAAATAGTCTCAAAGAGGGACTGTTAATTACATTTTCTGTTTAATCAAGAAGGAATGGAAGCTCAATATGATGCAATCCAGATATCCATAAGGCTCACTGTCCCTCTGTTTCTTCTAATATGTCAGGACAGAGGATGGGAATAAATCCAGTTGTCTCCAAATTTTAAGTAATGATTCTACACTAAAGACTTACTTTTCATACAAAATACATTTCTGTAATGTTTAAAATATAATCTTTTAAATGCACAATAGAATATTTTGGGATACATTGACCATTTAAGTCGTCCCTTATAGGAAACTAAACAGCACAACTAAAGTGTATCATCAATGCTATTTCTAATCAAATAAATTAAAAGATAAGCATCAAAATACTGCACACAACCAAGACAGAGGTCTATTTTAAATTAATTTTTCCTTCATATTAGACATCTTCTTTTTGGCAGAAGGGTGACATTCATTGAACCTGTCAATTTTAATCTCAGTTGTCATCATACAGTATTTAGCATAAGAATGAACCTTGTAAGAGCCCATTCATTGTCACCCTCATTCAGTCACTGTCACAATGATCAGCATTTCCTTTCCCTTTTCACATTTATCTTTATCACTTTCTTAATCTCATAATGTAGTCACTGAATCTTGACAGACTGGCTGCAATCTGTTGGAAAGCCACTGAAAGTATACATTTTGTCATCTTATTGTAGGCAGCTGTTATGCTACTGCTTTGGGAAGGGGTCTGAGAAAGGGGATCTCCTTTGTGAAGGGGTCTGAGCCAGGGGATATGCCATTGGAAAGGGTCTGAAGCAAAGAACCAATTTTGTGAAGGTGTGTGGAAAGGGGTCTGTGGCAGGAAATCTTTTTTGGAAAGGGGTCTGAGGAGTGGAGATGTTTTGGGTAGGGGTCTTGGAGGTGTTTAGATGTACCAGTGGCTGATGGGGGGAGCTGCATTGGACTGGGGTCTTTTGCAAGTGGCGTCTAGGCTAGGTAGAAGGTGGCACTGAGTATGTTGGCACCTGGGGGGGCGCCAATTTTTCTTTTTCTTTGGGCCATCCATTCACTAGCTCCACCACTAATGATAGTGAATGGTGATTAGATGTTACACTGCACCCTGCTACTAATGTGTGTTTCAGAGAGTAGTTGTCAACTTACCACTTCCTCCTGGGTAAGCCCATAGAACGTAATCAGGGCTAGAGCGATCGATAGCGTGGGTCATCATTGAAATATAGTCAGTAATTCTTTAAATGCACAGTAAAACATTATTATTTTTCTTAGCAAACCACCCCTAACTTTTCTTTAGAGACCAGTTTAAAGTTATCCTTTTACTGAGGGTCATGTCTAAAGAGCTTTAATAACAATGTCATAGGATAAGAGGTTACCAAAAATGTTCATAGGCTACCATAGGGCAAAAGTTGTTGCTTTAACATATAAGTCTCCAGCCAATAGAGACCACTTTGTTGGTTATACTTTGTTTCTGATAATTTAGTACTGCTAGACAAAAGCCACTTCCCTCCACTGACTTTATAGTGGGTGGATACCAGCAGCAGCTAATTCTGATGTTTGAAAACAAGTTTAATATTTACATTTGCTTTTTTAATTTTAAATAATTGAATATTTATTTTATAAATGATCAATGCCTAATGTAAACATCTAACTCCTGTTACCCGAGCATTACAGTGGCTCTTTTACCTGTAAAATGTAAGATTTTGTATTTTGGAAAAAAACACAGCTATCACTTAAAGGCAACTCTCGATAAAAAAGTATTATTAAATGCCTTAGCAGATTCATAGTTAACTATCAGCATTTCATTACATGGACTCTTATTTAATTTTAGATATTTGAAAAAAGTGTTTATGTAGAAGTTACCTTTATCTAGGTGCCATTTTTAATCCTTTGAGAAGTAAACATTTTCCAAATAACCACAAGCTACTGAGTGTTATTTTTACACTTCAACCTCTCATTAAATATCAACAGACTCACCTACTGTATAATATGATCAATTTCCCAATCAGCACGGCTTGCTGGGGGCTTTTTCCCACTACAAGCACTGATTAATGGAACATTGTGGCCACTATAACTATTCTGCATAACCCAACAGGGCTCTTACTATCATGGTGCAATACTGATGAAATAACAAAAATATGTATTATGGAATGATAAAGTTATAGGGGTTTATACAATTTGCTAATAAAATCCACAAACCACCCCAAATAATCCTGCATCACCACAGCAGCCAATCACTATGCTTATAAGGTCACGCAATGGTTTCAGTGGGGAGTGGTACACTGTTTTGCTTTTACACAGTAGCATTGTGAAGACATTGCTAGTGATAGAAGGCGCCGCTGGGCTAGTCTTGCTCATCACAAGAAGCAGCTCATTGTTTCACCTAGCATCTTCCTTAGTGAACAAGAACTGTATATTGGCAGGGGTGGTGCCCATTGAAGTCTTAGGGGATGACTAACTGGGAGGCTTTTCGCTGTGTGCCAACTTAACGCAGTGACATCAGGAATGCCATCATCAAACTACTGCGCGGTACTGCAGTGATTTGCATCATCACTCTCACATGCTCCTAATTAGAGAAAGCAAAAAGTAGGGACTACCAGGGCAGTTGTAGGGGTGCACAATGCAACACCTAAAAGGTGCATTATTCCTGGTCATCTGTTGAGCAGTACTAATGATCTTGATTGCCCTTTAAGTTTAAGTTGTCATGTTGGGGGCTTCACAGTTATTTTATTTTTTTAGATTTAACCAAAAATTAGCTCTGCTCAGGAACTGAACTCAGTGGTTACAGGCCACTGAGGAGTATTAGCCTGGTGTACACAAAGAACCACTTAATTCAGCTCATTCTGGACCACATTGCAGTGGAGGTTTCCTAAAAGCATGTTGAAATACTTTTTGAATTTTTGAAATATATTTATCTTTCCCTGAGCATTCAATAAAGTAAAATATGTGTTTAAATGACTACTTATAATCACTGACTGCCCCCAGCCAGGCACACCTACAGCTCCATGTAGTGAGCAAAATAAAAACAGAGGCTAGCCCTTCCCTCATCTATCTGTGCAGAGCATGAGATGCATGAATCACCTAAACAGATCATTTGTTTGAGTGCATTCTTCAGGGGAAAACTGCTATAAATCAGTGTCTTCACTGCATGGATCGGCACCTTTTATTAATCATGAAACTGCCAGTAGGCAGGATAGACATTCAATTCCAAGCCCGTAACTCGATCTCAGACAGCGGCATGTCTGCGATTGAGTTGCGGGCTCCCGTTGGTCTCCCTTTGCGAGGCTATTCAATTGCTGCGGGTCGCGAGTTGCGATCTTGGAGTCAGCTCCGTAAACCATGCACTGGTTCGGAGCAGTTGTGGGCAGGAACCGTATCAATTCACCAAGCCCATAACTGCCCATTTCAAATCGCTAATAGAAAATTAGACTGTCATAATTACGGCAGTAAAACATGGAGGTTACGTGTCAATCAATCAGGTTCGGGGGTCCGATATGCGATCAGACTCGCACAACTTTGAAAATTAAGAATTATGAAAATGAATGCCGATACTGTTCTAGTCCATATGGGTGGCCTGATTAACTCATTGATACCCAAGATCATTTAGCCTTGAAATGACACATAAAAATAAAACTTATTTCCTGCAGTTTTGCGGGCTTGAGACTGTTGTGCAATTACTTCTAATGTCTATCATCACTCTCCCCGTAATTTGCAGTGCAGTATTACTTTCATACTTGCATTTACAGTGCTATGAATTGGTGTTTAACCCCTTTGCGGGTCCTCTCAAGTACATGTAGGATTTTCTCCTCTATTTGCAGTTTACGAGTGTGGATGCGTTTGTGGGCTTTTGGAATTGGAGCAATTGAATAGCGATTTGCGATTTTAGCCTTGGTAAAGTGACAGATCAAAGGCTCCTGGAGGGTGTAAGTTACGAGTTTGATGGCCAACATTTTTTCAAGGGCGTAACTCGTAACCTGATCCGAGCCCGCAAAAAGACACCAATTGAATAGCAAATTTGACTGCAAGCTCACTTACGGGCCTCCAGTTCTCTAATTCGGCCAATTTAATGAGGCTCTGTGTTTGTAAGCAGACTTAAAACTTTACATTTTTTAGCTGTAATTAGTATATCTAAGAAAGAATAGATCATTTTTAACATATAATCTTTCACACCAAGCAAATGATCAAACTCAATCTGTTCTGACAACTGTGGTGAGCTTCCTTCACTCAGCAGGTTTTGCAAGGATCAAAAATATGTCAATAAAATAAAAAAGATTTTCTAATCTCATTGGGAAAAAATGTGAAAATTGGGTATTGCATCCGACCCCTGACAGTTCAAGATAAATATATAGTCTTAATGCTGTATGATTTAACATTGAAGTATTTAAAAAAAAAAAAAAAAAAAAAAGATTAATTTTTTTTTCCACACATTAACTTTAATGTTACAAAATCTTGAGACTTTTGTCATCTTCAATTTAATGCTGTAATTAAAAGACCAATGACCTACCAGTTCATAACTACTATGGAAATCAAAGCATAAATAAGTTCTTCCTGGGACCAGTAAAGATACAAAAATGCATGTGAACCAATACATTACCTTGGGGTGGAAGGTTTTATTCTCTTGGCTGAGGTGGTGGACAATCCCAGAGATGCAGAGTGGACCAGCAAACCCAAGAATGTCTGCTAGGATCCGGAAGACACTGCTAAGAATGAGAGGCCTCCCAAAAGCATGGCATAGGGCACACCAGATGGACTTTGATCCTGCAGGGTACGGAGATGACTTGCTCTGTTTAAGGAAACAAAAACATATTTTAAACTTGCTGTTAACATATTCTTTATTTTGTTATACAAAAATATAGTTTTAGGGTATACTTTTAGCATAGTGTTAGGCTATATGTTTAGAATGTTAAATCATCTAAATTTCTTGATTTATTTTAATTGTATTTTGGGAAAAAGCTCATTTGTGCAATATGTAATAATATTAGGAACTGTTTGGAACAAAAAAACATTTTTTTATTGAAGATTTAGTTTGCAAATATACTGCATCCATCCTGTTTGATGTTAGTACTTACTGATATACATGAGCCTGATGGCAACTTATATCCACTGAACAGTAGACTGGGGGATGGGGAGGAGGATTTGCTTAATCGTTGGACCATTTGCAATTTGACACCTGCCCTCTTCCCCCTCATGCTCAGAAGCCAGCAGCTTGCATCAATAAAGGCAAGAAGCTGCTTTCAAAAATATCAACATCCCTCTCATACATGCCTCCAACAAACAATAGAGGTATATTGTTTTCTAATTAAAAACTAATACTACCAGTCAATGTTTTAATAATAACTTGTGGCAGTAATACAATTTATTTGTGTATGTTTAATTGCTGCATTATCTGGGACGTTTGTGTGTCACTTTAATTTTGAGCAATCTCATACTGTGGCAAGGCAGAAGTGACTTATTGCTTCAAACGCTCCATTCCAAGATGAATGTAGTGCATTCTTAAACATATATATTATATGTCAATATTGTTAATTGTCTCATAAAGTGAAAAAAAACTCCTTCCTGAGCCAAAAAATCTGGCAATTGGATTCCTCCCTGTATCAATACCCCTCCTTCTCTAATTGTCCTGTATAATCCTGTATGGATGTTTTATTCAAATATATATCCAACCCCTTTTTATTATTATTATTATTATTATTTGTTCAATTTGCTGTCAAAACCGCCTTTGGTAGAGAGTTCCATAGTCTGACTGCCCTTACTCCGAAGAACCCTTTTCTTTCCTTAAGGTAGACTCTATTTTTTTTACCTTAAGGGATGTTGTCTGGTCAGTTTACACAAAAGTATCACTATGTTAAAGGCATATCTATATGTCCTGGATTATGAATGCATATGATACAGGAGAATAAGTAGTGCATGCAAACAATTTTTGCTAAATCTTCAGTTTGCAAGCTGAGGCTTTTGTTAGTTGACAAATCCCTGCTACAATTAGCATACATTTCATAATTTCTTTTTGGCCAATCAGGAGAAAGCAGAGGTTAGCTAATTCATTTTATACACAGGGGTCCCTGTGTTGCAAAACAGCCTGGGATATGTAGTCAATATAGTGCCTTGCAAAAGTATTCACCCCCCTTGGCATTTTTCATGTTTTGTTGCACAACTTTGAAGATGTTTTTATTTTTATTTTTTATTGTGAAGCACACAACAAATAGGACAAAATAACAGAAAAAGTCAATGTGCATAACTATTCACCCCCCTAAAGTCAATACTTTGTAGAGCCACCTTTTGCTGCAATCACAGCTCCAAATCGCTTTGGATAAGTCTCTATGAGCTTGCCACATCTTACCACTGGGATTTTTGCCCACTCCTCCTTGCAAAACTGCTCCAGCTCCTTCAAGTTGGATGGTTTGCTCTTGTGAACAGCAATCTTTAAGTCTGACCACAGATTTTCTCCTGGATTGAGGTCTGGTCTTTGACTAGGCCATTCCAACACATTTACATGTTTCCCCTTAAACCACTCAAGTGTTGCTTTAGCAGTGTGTTTGGGGTGCAATTTAATGTCTTTTTAGTTAAAGGGCCACTGTAGTACAAAGTGTTCCCACTTTAAATATAGTAAAAGTTTTGATTTATTTGTCTGAGAAATTGATTTATAGAGTGGAAATAGTACACTATGAAAATAATAATTCCTCTCAATAAAACGATTAGGCAATTTATTGCAGGGATGGATAAGATCATTTATCTCTAGGGCACAAATAAAATAAAACTCATTTACCAATTATATAGAAATAACAAATTGAATTTAATCTGCATTAATATTTCCGTTTGCATGCAAAAGCAAGCCACTCCAATCTAATTTAAATGGGAATCAGAAGAGTAAACAGACAGTAGATGGCTTTCTCCATATTTAGAATAACTGGATCCTCCTTATTACACTTAGGACTGAATATATCAAGAAAGGAAATTGCCAATTACCATGCAAATGATATGACTCATTGGAACATGCTTCCATTAACGGGAGACTGCACATGTTCTAAACATAGTATAATTTAACATCAATGGTAACAAGTAAACTATCAATTGAATAGTGTTTAAAAAATTATTATTTTTTACAGTAAACTAATACTGATGGGATCTATCCTGTTATGTCGGGACAGGTCCGCCGCTGCAGTGCGGCCTCCAACCGCTAGATGGCGCTGTCGATATGTGAGAGAAGTTCTAAGCTTATAATGTTAGCCTAATCCTTGAACCAACCCTCACCCTAACCCCAACCCTAACAGTTTACCTAAGCCTTGACTCTATGATATGGCACCGGAATATTGGCAGCGCCATAATAGCGGATGTTCTCCGCCACTGCTGCTGCCTCGTGGTGTGCTGCGCTAGAATGACAGAATAGGACCTACTGATGTATACAATCACATATATAGTTGTCAGTGTGGGTAACGTTTGCGATGTTGGTCATGTTTTTGCATCCCTCGCTCAGCGAGGAATGCAACTGCGAGCCTCGTGCAGCAAGGCGAGCCGTTAACGCACGCAGGAGGCTCTGCAACGCCAGGCACGCAGAACTTAGAAAATACACAATGGCGAAAATAGTAACACTTACACTAACAATGCCAGTCACGATTTCCTAGTGTTTACTAATAATTAGCTTTCTTGATCTGCCTACCCACTGTAGCATGTTACCTGTTTCTCAGTGCTAACATTTCTATTAATTGCTATCTTCCTGCATTGTTTTCAGTCCAAATCTATCTGATTTGGAAAAGAATGAGTGTGTGTAGACTTCACAGAGTAATTAATCTAATAAGCCAGATTTTTTGATTTTGGCTAAATCCGAACAATTGACATAAATTGTTATTCTTAGCAGAATCTGAATTATATATATTAAAGCACCATTGTAAACATATATTTTTCAACTTAAAAGACCACTGTACAACAAAATAAATGTGTTTGAAAACTTGACTAATAGCATAATTCCCCTTCTGGATCACTACCTTGTTATGGTGAAGGGGCTTTTGTACCACGTAGGGTTACCCAAGATGGGCTGGAGAAGGAATTGGAAACCCACTTTATGGACTTGCTGACAAATGTACCTGTCATGCTGAGGTCCATAGAGTTATAGAGTCATGGAGAGTCGGACACGACCGAACAACTAAACAACAACAACAATTAAGAAATCTGCATGTTTGTGAAGTATGTGGCACACTAATGACAACAAAAATCTATAAGCATATATATAGTTTTAGAGAAAATCTACATTTTATTGAGTGTTTATATGTAAAAAGGAAAGTTCCATCTTGGTGTCTAATGTCATCACTTCCTCATAGCTTAAATCCTGAAAATGAACTTATAATTATATATTGGTGGAGGAAGGTGTGGAGGAGAATGAAAGCGTGAAAGGGAGGTGATTCTTAGAATTTGACCTTTGTCTCCTTCCATATTATGCCCAAAAGCAGGCAGCTTCCATCAATAACTCTACGTTTTGCTTCTGGAGAGATGTAAGTGCCCTTCTCACACACACGACCTTACCTAAAGTATCATGGATACCTTCAGGGACCAGCAGAGACATCAGTGTATTTTGTTGCTTAATAAATAGTAGCTTTGTGACTTTTCCATGCCTAATTATGCTCTTAGCAAGGCACAATGTTTTCAAACATATATTGTTTTTCCCTTTACAATGGTCCCTAATTCCTGTCTAAACATGACATAATTACTTACTTACCCTTTGTGCTGCGAATGCCTCGTTAAGGCGGATGTAGTTAGTCACTGCCCTCATTGCTATGGGGAGCTTCCCTATTGCTTTCAAGTCGATTGGCTTTTTGTGAGCTGTCTTGATGAAGGTGTTCATCCACCAGTACGTTCCTTTGGACAGAAGATTAACAAATGGCTGCAGGAAACGAACACCAAGGTCCTGAAGATCTTCTGGAGGTTTCACCTCTTTGGGGCTTTTATAGAAAACATATCTCTGTAAAATAGAAGTCAACATTGCACTGAAAACTGTAATTGCAAAATGTATAACAAAACATCTTCTAAATGCTTATATACCTTCTTGACTGGAATAATACATTTTTCCCTGGGATAAAAAAAAGAGTAAGGGCATTTTACAACCTGCAAGTAGAGGAGAGGGATAGCAGCTGGAGGAATAAATGGGTTAGAGAAATAAGCATCAGTATTAAAGTCATTCTGCATTTGATGTAGAGCAGCAACTACCTCCTTGGATTAAGCCAAAATCAAAAAAATCGGGCTTACTCCACTAAACAGGCTAGGAAACGGCCCCACGCTGATGAGAAGCAGTAACCTTGAAACAGCTGTCTGTGGGTGGGTTTCCTGGCTTGTGCATAATCCATCCTGGGCTAGGTCTAAAGCTGTGCAATACAGCAGGCATATGCCTAAACAGAGCCATGTTTGAAATGGTATTGGATTCATGTGAGAAGTCTTTGTGGGCATATTTGCATGTCACTGCCCAAGTTCCCAGAATGCAGTAAAACTGAGAGGTAAGTTATTAACAGCTTGATGTATCTTGGGCCATGTTGTATGAGTAATTAAAGGGCTGCTGTAGTCCAATAATTGCATGCATTTAAAAGAGCATAAAATATAATACACAAATGTAAGGAAAATACCTATAAAGCATCACAAAAAATTGTGTTTTCAATATGCCCTTATACGAATTGAGAGAAAGTGTAAACAATGGCCTTCATTCAGTTGAGCAAATTGTAGTTACAAGAGCCCGTAATGGAGCTGTAAAATAATTCCCCTCTCCTGTCTCTGTCCCCTCTCCTGTCTCTGTCCCCTCTCCTGTCTGTCCCCTCTCCTGTCTGTCCCCTCTCCTGTCTCTGTCCCCTCTCCTGTCTCTGTCCCCTCTCCTGTCTCTGTCCCCTCTTCTGTATTTCCCCTCTCCTGTCTCTGTCCCCTCTCCTGTATTTCCCCTCTCCTGTCTCTGTCCCCTCTCCTGTCTCTGTCCCCTCTCCTGTCTGTCCCCTCTCCTGTCTCTGCCCCCTCTCCTGTATTTCCCCTCTCCTGTCTCTGTCCCCTCTCCTGTCTGTCCCCTCTCCTGTCTCTGTACCCTCTCCTGTCTCTGTCCCCTCTCCTGTATTTCCCCTCTCCTGTCTGTCCCCTCTCCTGTCTCTGTCCCCTCTCCTGTCTGTCCCCTCTCCTGTCTCTGTCCCCTCTCCTGTCTGTCCCCTCTCCTGTCTCTGTCCCCTCTCCTGTCTGTCCCCTCTCCTGTCTCTGTACCCTCTCCTAGGCACGCAAATGTTTTCACACCCGTAAATGGCAAATGTAGAATAAAATCCTATGAGTAACAGATACGACCCGCAAGGGGGTTAAACACTGGATCGTAGCACTGTAAATGCAAATAAAAAATCAATACTGCACTTTAAAAGATGGGAAAAGCGATGAAAGACAATAGAATTAATTGCAGTTTATAAGTAGCAGTTTTCAATCAAATAATGCTTTGGAAAAAAAGTACTTCCTGCAAAGATTCTAAGCTCAAAACAGGGTCCTCCATTTTTCTGCAGTTTGTTAACATTGTACTCTTCCTTGTTATTTGTATGTTGGCGCGATACAAATAAAGATGAATAATAATAATAATAATAATAATTGCAGTCTCCAGCTCGCAAATCAATACGTTTTATTTTAGTGTTATATCAATCCTGGTAATCAAGGAGTTAATACATATCGGGCCACCCATATAAATTAGAACAGCATCGTCATTCATTTCTATTATTTTGTTCATTGCCGGATTGCGAGTCTGATCGATTATTTCGGACTTCTAAACGCTAATTGGTTGACGTTTACCTCCATGTTTTACTGACGTAATGATGACGGTCTCATTTACTATTGGCTGTTTCTAAATTGGTACTTACGGCCTTGCTTAATTGATCATGATCACGCTCTGATATGCTAATTACAGGTGCATGGTTTACGGTTTAGGCTTTGGCCGTGTAGCTGCAGGCTTGATCAATTAAATCGCTCTGTAACTGTTGCAATTGAATAGAGGCCAAAGTCTCATGGAGAGCCGACTAATTATATTTTCTTGAATGGTAATGCAAGCACAAAGTTTTTGCAGTGCAAACATCCATAAGGCTCCCTGCCCCTCTATTTCCTTTAATATGTCAGGACAGAGGAGAAGAACATAATTTAATTGTGTCTAAATTGAATATAATATATCTACACTTAGACCCTTATTTTTTATACAAAAATACATTTTAATGTTTAATATATGATCTTTTAAATGCATGACAGACATTGTTGGTCTAAATTAGCCCTTAAAGCAAATGTTATTACCTATATAACCGTAATAAGTAAGCTTCAGTGTATGTGAATCTATACATTCACACAAAAATGCATATATAAAGTGCCAAAGCTTTTGTGTTTGTATTCCCTCCGCTTTCTGTTTTTTTGTGTCTGAAAATTGTCATTAAATATTAAAACCTTAATATACCACTATAGAGCTGTTACAATAGAATGCCTAGTAAAATTACAATAAAATCAATATTTGAAATGTAACATTCCAGGGTTGATTTGACCCTAACATTAGAACTTTAATGTTTCACACTTCAGCAGATCATGACTTTACTGTGATTGCATCATTTGGAGGGGAAAAAAAACACAAAGTAGTACATTATCAGATACCCTCTTTCAGATGCAACAACATTTCCTAAATTGTAATAATGGAAATTACTCATTGGCATATCCTGTATGATATCAATACAGTGGAATATTTAATAAATATAGTTAGAGGGAATATGTATACATTTAAATTGAAATGAATATAAACATGTTGTAGACTGAGATGGTATGTCATAGGGTAATATGATATTATATTATTTACAATTATTTTCCCAATGTAAACTAATGCTTTATTTGCCTGGGTATAATATGGTTTTGTAATAAACTATTCTTTATCCCAATTAAAAGAATAACACATAATTATTTTAGACCTCCACACAACTAGAGAATTAGGCTGGGGATGTTTGTTTAGGTGAATGAAATACATGCTTTCATACAACACAATATCAGCCTGTCATACAAGGGTGAAACCTCATTATCTTGTATAGGTTCACACTGTTAATTAATGATATCCTATTATTCTACATAACTCGGAAGACTAGAGGTTTGTCTTACAAACAATACAAGATTTCATTACACTTGACCAGCAAGGGTGATTTTATATAACATAATAGCATTCCCAAACTACAGTGTCTAAGCTATTGCCAAGTGAGCATGCCCAGGAGCAGAGGCTGCAGGCATTGATTATGCATAATTTATTTAGGTTTAAATAGGTTTTACTCAATATTTTTTCCATGTAAAAAATCTTTTGTATTGTTTAAAAAGTGCTCTTTTAAACAACTGGAAAAAAAATCTGTGTCCGATGTCCCTTTAAGTATAAATCTATATACAAAACGTTCCAGTTTACGAACAATTTTTTTTATCTTTTATGAGAAAACGGACAATGAAATTAGCTGTTTATTTCCACCATGTTAAGGCTGGAGGTTCCCCCAACAGCCTGCAGTTGACTTCCCAAATCTGCATATTAATTGCAGAGCTTTATTGGTACAATCATGTGAAATGAGCTGCACTTCCCGCTACAGCCTGAAAAGGAAATGAGGAGCTCCAGCCTAAAGATCAGAGGAAAATCACAATTTTTAGTGTAAGTTTTCTCACAAAAGATCACCACTGAATTTAAACATTGTTTATATTGATTTTTACTACATATAATACATGAAAGCTGAACCATTAAAGTGACCCTTTAAACATAAACTGGATGCCATCTAGCTCCCATGAGACAATGTCAGTGGCACAAGAAAGACACTGTGATGTACAAATCATTCCTCAATATATACATGAATATTCTACACCAGAGAATTATATTTATCCTCCTGAGCATACATAGCTGCTCTACAAAGCTTTAAAAGCCTCCCTGTCTCAGAGGGGATTTAAACAACAGAAGGAAAGGTGCTGGCATTTGCCATCCATATTGTTTAAAGCAACACTGAACTCTTTGCCATGATATTGAGGGTGGAAAAGTTATTTAAAGTTTAAAATGATCAATAATTGAATTAGATATTGTCATTTTTGCTTATTGATTATATAGTGCCTGAAACCCTTCCACAAGCATCATCATAGATAATAAGGTTTAGGCTTTAACTTTTCTATTTTTAGCTTTATTGATTTCTTTATAAATTTATTTTACCGTGATTGATTTTTTATCATTCAGAGATGTGGTAAATTGGGCAAAAGTCCAGCCTCCATTCCACGACTCTAATAAAAAAAGATCCAAGTGAAGACCCTACTGAGTTATCACATAACACAGGTAAATATAACCTCTGAGAAATGTCATTGGAGTGCTCGTAATGTCCACAATATTGTAAGTCCCAGGTGCCTGCCCTATAGCGCTTTCCTAAATCACATGTCTGCCTTAACAATATTCAAGCTTGTAGATGTTTACTCAGAATTCCCTCTGAGTGCCCAAAACTATTAAAAAGCCCCTGGGTATCTTCGACCTCCTGTAAAGGCTGAATAATTCCCCAGAGAAGCGTGGATTCACTAAAACCAATACTATAAAGTAGCTGCCGCTACTCAATATGAGACCTAGTATCCCCCTGGATTCCCCCTCGATACAAGCTTCCTATTGACTCTGGGTATCTCCCAGGCTTCCCCTCAATAACTGGGGCCTCCTTCCCCCCACCCCTTGTGTTGTGAGGTGGGGGGTCCATAACTATAACCTTGGGGTCCATATGGACCCCCATGGTAATATAAAGTATAACCATAGGGACACCTAATATTAACCACTATGGAGCCACATGGTATCTAAAACTAACCCCTATACCATGGGGATCCCTACAGTATACTAGACTTAAGATTTGGTCAAAAAATATTAGATGCAAGAGCTTGTTAGATTAAATATTTTTTTTTATAGAGCTTCAGGGTTTTTAGGCTTCGGCCAATTCAGATAAGGCCAAAGATGAGAACCAATGGTTTCAATCAAACAAGAAGAGGATGGATTCTTTAATCATTATGGATGTGCCTGATTATTCAGGGCTTTGAAGATCATCGCTGGAGGGCCATCAATCATCTGGAGGGTAGGTATATATGTTCAGCCTATAGGTTAAGTTTTTATTGTAGTCCCTTTATATTTTATTTTTTCTGCAATTATTTTTTTGTAATTCTTTTTTTTTATTTGATGTAATTATTTTAAGGGGTTAGTGTTAGTGACTATGTGTGTCCTTGTGGGGCCCAATGTGGGGTTAGTGTCCATATGGTAGAAGCTAGTGTGCCATGTGGTTCCATATAGACCCTTGTGGATTATGAGTTAATTTTATGTGCCAAAAGGACACCCATAATTATACTTTAGATTAACATGGCAACAGGTAAAAGTCAGGTTTAGGTTCATAGAGTCCCCATGTTTATATATATATTTATATAGAGGTTACTGGATCCCCACTACACAGCCATGGGATAGAGGCTTTTATTATAAGAAATGTTGGTATTTAAACGTTGCTGTCAAGTTTTCTTTCTTGGTTTGAATAAAGTAAAATTGAGAAAATTATGTTGCAGATTCAAATCCTGATACTTCCCTTTTTATTTTTTACATTAATCTTTTTTATTTAGTTTAAATAATTATGTACAAAAATACAACTCTACTATGTATCATTATTTATATAAAGAGCAGGTCCATACCCACATTAATAAACAGTGTGCCAGTTCATTGGGTTCAATACTGAGTTTTTAAAGTGTTCATTCCAACACCTAATTCAAATTAGTTCCTACAATATTAGCAAATACATAATACTACTTAGTATTGCACCTGTGAAATATATATGAAACTACTTACTTACATGAGAATGTTGTGACTTATGGTAGAAATGTAAATAACAATTACTATTTATATTCATTTAAAAAACAACGGATAGGAAGAGAAGGTCAATCCAAGGCTGTAACCTGATGTGTATTTGTACACACCACTAGGCAAATCATCAACATGATTTTAGGTAGGTGAAAAATAACAATATATATAATATAGAACGAATAACTGAAATGCACCAATTCTTTTCACAATCTTCACACCTGAATTTAATTAGTGCCACTGGATGGTGTAACATATTCTGTATTCTGCTAGGGCAGGAAAGGTCACAAACAGCTTTTAACTCAGTTAATTTTATAGCATTTAAAAAAAAGAAACCTCTTACTTACATGCTTTCCCATCCTGAATTTAATAATACAGAGCACTTATGGTGACTTCAGTGTCCGTTTAATGCACAAATTATAGAATGTGTTAAATCAATTAATATATTAGTGATTATTTAAATGAAATATTATGCAGAGACATTCACCATAGTAACTTAATAAAAAATATACAACATTCCTTGTGGTACTTAACAGATTGTGTTTTATTTTTAGTGTTGGTGGATGTTTTGCTGAGATCTACATATAAATAGACTAGTGAAGCTTATGCTTCTAGCAAAGTGGTATAATTTGTACGGGTGCAAACAAAAACTTTAATGTAAGATAAGCAACATATACAAAATGCCTGTTACAGTTATACACATCTCAAAACAGTGATGTCACATCCTAATTGCCCCTTTTTGGAGGTATAGTCCCTCTTTTTAGGCTTAATTCCCCTAACTAGACTCCCAAATATCCCTCTTCTAAAGAAAAGTCCCATATTTCATTGCGAAATCCCGTTTTCTAGCCCTGACCAAATACCACTTTCTACAGTACCTTCAGTCTCAAAAAAGGCAGAAAACTGGAGTTTCATGTTTTTAGAATATATATCTGTATGGATTGTTGTGCATTGGCTCCTAGTAAAGACTGCAGGGTCCAGCAATCTGAGCTATACCTGGTCTCTTATCAGTTATAACAGGGTGTGATGCAGCTAATTTGTGCTAGACTAGAACACTAGTGGAATAAAATACATATTTATCCTTTTCCAGCTATGCAGACGTGAAACAAGCTTTTGTATTACTGTGCGGGTGGTGGAAAAAGTGACTGTCTGAAGATGCATAGCAATGTAATGACTGACTGTGACTGTCAATGACTCATCAGTATAAACATCTCTCTTTGTTTCATTTTTTGAGCTCAAAAAACAAACATTATATCGGCAAGACTGGACTATTGAAACTGCATTTATCTAGGACTGGCAAATAAGGATCTACATTACTTAAAGTTGGTAAAATATGCTGGTGTGAGTTTATTTACAAAACAAGCTCACTCCTGCCATATAGCACCTGTCTTCTGAGTCATACACCGGCTCTCTTTGAGAGACTGCATATATTTCAAGCTTGGCTTGCTGACATACAAGGCTCTACATGAAGAAAGCCCCAGCTACCTAAAGGAGCTCCTAACTTCTTTTGTACTAACTCTATCTCTGCACTGGCTCAGCTAGTAACACTGGGCCCGATACCATCCAGCTACACAGAAGCACTCAACAAATGACAGCTTTCCAGTTATATTCACCTTAGTTTCTATTACCTCCAGACCTAGGGCCTCACACACCACCATCTTCTGCCCTTGAACTACTCTAACATGCCCTACCACCTACCATGTCCACGCCCCCACCCACATATGTTACTTTACAGTGCAGGTTTCTGCACTATCACCTCCATCTTTCATAACTGTTACACCCACCGACTTAGTCACTAATTAACCCACTACTCTGTTTCCAATTACCTGACCAGCGTTTGTTTCTCCATTGTTTAATTTGTTGCCTTTTGTTTCATCAATCCTTTAGTCTCTCAGTCTTGCCAAGCACTTTGTATAAAAGTGGAATGTTTATGAATAGTCAAGGTGAATGTCCTTAGTTCCTTTTGTATCAGTCTGCCAGTTATTTTTTCCCTTTGAGACGATTGGCTAAGTTTCACTTGGGTTTTGCCTTATTCTGGATAAATTAATAAACAACTCATCCGCATATTGCAGATCAGAGGAGATCTTAAAAGGTTGAACTTGATGTAATGAAAGTCTTTTTTTCAACCTCAATTACTATGTAACTACTATGTAACTATGTATTGTCATTCCTATGTTTTACTGTACCCCAGGACTAAGGAATATGCTGGTGCTATATATATAAAAGATAATAATAACTAGTTTTCTGAGATTTGCAGGTGAAAATCTATTAACCATCCGCAGAATCTCTTCACATACCTTGTGCTCCTGAGCTTGCATGTGTACAGCACCAAGAATCTAGACATCTCAGAGAGGCCATACTCAGAGAGGCCCCTAATTTGATCATTTTTCAAAAAGAGGCTTTAGACCAGGGGTAGTCAACCTTACCGCCCACTTTTGATGGTAACATTTCCTTACCGCCCACTGGTGCCGCAGTAACTCAATTTACCCTCTCTCATTTCTGGTTATATGAATCATATGACCCTAGCTATATATCACCCGGACACCAGAAAGTGATCTGGTGCTGACTGCTGTCCCCAGGCTCTACAACCAGCCAAGTGTGGTGCTGCGGGTCTCTGGTGTGTGACATCACTCATCAGCGATGTCATATAATGATTACCCCGCAGTCCACCGTGAAAGCTTGAATTGCCCACTAGTGGGTGGTAGGGGCCAGGTTGACTACCACTGCTGTAGACCATTCTCTTCAGCCAGGTCTTCTAATAAGTTACAACTCACTCTCCTTTTTTAGTTTTTTTCTCTCCTTTACCTATATTATAATCCTTTATTTGTAACACACCAACATATTCTGTAGCGCTATACAGGTGTTAAGTAAAAAAACTATACCACTATTATTATTCTTTTTTTTTACTGGGTTAAAGATTCCAGTCCTCCTATAATGGCTGGGTAGGCACTAGTAATAGATTATTTTGAAGTTTGTTTGTATTCTATGACACTAATTTAAGTAATATACCAAGGAGAAGATGTTCAGTCGTCAGGTATAAATGAGATTTACATTTAAAGAAAAAATATTTTGTATGAGAAATAGTTGATCTATAGAGAAGAAAAATGACATTAAATACAGAGAGAGTGTGTGTTTGTTCTCTCCTCCTGTGTCCTGACAAGTTGCCAAAAACAATGTGCAGTGAATGAACTGCAGCTTCTCTTCCTGGTTGTTTTAATGCCAATCAGATAAGAAAACAAAATTAACAGAGTCTCCATGAGTCCCTGTTTACACTTCCTCTTAACTCACTTGTAATATCAAAAACACTGTTTTTTTTTACCTGGCTATCTGCTGTTTTAGTCTTAATTTTCTTCAATTAGTATAATCTACAGAAAAAAACAACTGTATTGTCTAAAATATGTGTACAATATGCTGTTTTAAATGAATGACATGAAGTTGTGGACCCTTTAAACAAGCATTAAAGTAACTAGTTGGGTTCCCTGGTGGCCCAGTGGTTAGGATTTGGTGCGTTCACCACTGCAACCTAGGTTTGATTCCAGTCAGGGAACCAAGAGGTCACACCACCGTGAAGCCAAGCAGGGTTGGGCCTGGTCAGTACTTGGACGGTAGACCACCCAGGAGCTGTATGCCGTGGCCCACTGGAGAAGGAACTGGCAACCCACTCCAGTATCTATACCATGAATTTCTACTTTTATAGTTACTGAAAATATGCAAGTATTGGACTTTGTAACGTGTTATGTCCTTGAGTGTTCCATAAAATAGTTATTACTATTAAAAAAAAAATCTTATGTGTATAATTGAGCTCATTTTAACAAAATATACAGTAAATGTATGCTCATATTTAACATTGGACTGGAAGTGCCACAATCAATAAGCATGTATAGTTCTACTAATGTATTGAGACACTTTAAGGTCAAGTTTAACTTCAGCAGAGTCATTGCTATTAAATACACTTAATATTAAAATAAGCCCTTTGGACATAATTTTTCCTGTTTTAAAGGAAAAGCAGAAAATGATTTTGTATTCACTGTTGGCATAACATTTTACTCAAAATGTAGAGTGTTTCTTTGCTCTCCGTGACTCTATGGACTGCAGCACGCGAGGCACATCTTGTGTCTGTTTGTGCTAAGGTTTTCATGGCAAAGATACTGGAGTAGCATTTTTCAAGAAACCGTATAAAATGTTATAAACATTTATGAATATTTAATGTTTCTGTTTTGTTACAAAATATAACCTATTCTTAAAAAGTAGTTGCCACGGACCCCTTTTCAAGTTCCAGGATCTTAGGCTATTTATGGACAGATGACTTGGCTCTAGCCACTCCATTGTATTGTAATCTGCTTTATCCCATTGTTTGCCAGATAAACTAAGTACATCTCTGATGTGCTAGACAGGGTGTATTAGAAGGAAGCCCTATTGTTCTCAGGTGCCATCTCCCGTAATTGTCTGCCACACCCTCTCATTGTTACATTGTGTACACCCCTCTGTATCTAACCCCTATAAATAATGTTGACTTTCCAAATATAAATCAGTTCCCTGCTGAGACATATAGAAATGGTATGTTCTCTTATTTGCTCCTGGTGGCTGCAATACTGATCCTATCTCCACCCTGCAAGTAACTTGTCCTGGTCACTACCACAGGAAAGTTACTGGAATCCTGGAAGTGCTGATTACTGATGTAGAGACTCTGACTAATACAGAAGCCAGATATCAGGGTGCTGGTGCAGAGATTTCCAAGAACCCAACGGTCCTTGTGGGTAGTACACCTGTATTCTATAGCAGGTGGCCCAGTGCTGTAATAGCCCCTACCGTCACAGTAGCTGTCAGCAACATATGGCTCTAAAGCCAAATAAGTCTCAGTAAACAAATAGTCAAGGTGGCTTCGTTGTTATTTCATCAGCACATGTTTGAATAATCATTAGCTATGAATTCAAATGAGTTTGCTTCACTGATGATTAAATGTCAAAGAATATCCACGTTATGCATACTGTCTTTTATACCAACTCTTTTTGGTCCATTCATTTAAGGGATTTCATCTAGATTGGCTCTTTTAAGTTTGCACATCCCTGTTATTAAGTAGCAGAATTTCTAAAAAAAAATATTGAAAATTAAAAATAAAGTTAAAGAACAAATATAATTAGAGATATAATTAAAGGTAAACATTATTTCTTCCTAAAAGGTATACATATAATAAAATAAGGGATGGAGAAAATTTCGGACACTTGGGAGCCAATATTTTATAGGAGCCAATCAGTTTCCAGTAGCCTGGTAGGAAGAACAACTTTTATAAGCCATGGCTCTCAGGCTCATGGAAAAGTTCTGTTGTTGTTTAGTCATTCAGTTGCGTCCGTCTCTCAGTGATTCTATGGACCACAGCACTCCAGGTACATCTCTCAGTCACTGCCCCTCTGAGCTCCATCAAATTCATGTTCATTGCTTCATTGACCTCATCTATCCATCTCCACCACTGTCGACCCCCTTCTTCATGTGCCTTCACTCTTCCCCAGAATCAGACTCTTATCTAGGGAATCCTGCCATCTCGTGATATGGCCAAAATATTAGATCTTCAGCCTCATGATCATATCTTCTAGTGAACAGTTTGTCTTGATTTCATGAAGTACTGATTTATTGGATCTTCTTGCAGTCCAAGGGATTCTAAGCAGTTTTTCGCCAACACAACAATTTGAAGGCATCAATTCTACAGATTTCTTTATGGTCCAGCTATCACATCCGTATGTTAATACTGGGAATAACAGAGTTCTAAGTATGCAGACCTTTGTTGATAGTGTAATATTTTTAATTTTTACTAGCTTGTCCAAGCTTGCCATAGCTCTACCCTGATAAAATAATACTTATAAATCCTCTAGTTGTTTAGAGAAGTTGAATGGTCAATTTTTTTTTGTTAGATTCTGTATTATTTTTGTAAACAATTTGAAAATATATTAAACTAATAAAAAGCAAGTTGTATTTTGAAGTAAGGGAGCAAGTACTGACACATATTCTGATATGAAATGACAGATTACCAGAATTTACAGTCTTACCTTAAATGTTTTTTATACCATTGATCATAGTCTTGCCTTACAATCCCAAACTGCTTTAAATTCTAATCATAAAATGATTTTTTTTAAATGCCCCAAGTCAATACAGTACTAATGGCGGGATCATATAAATAACAAATGTATGTGCTTGGACTGTAATAGCACTGAGTGCTTCAGGGGCCGATATAAAGCATAAATACATAGTATAATTAGTTTATACATTTACCCCAGGCACCTTTTAGTCTGTAGCTCTCCAGTGAAGATTTCTCCTAGTACATGAAAGCTTTTATCCTAAGCATACAATAAACCCCCTGCTCTAATGGCACAATGCACTGTTTAGTTTCTAAGCATTCAATCAAGTTAATGTGTTAAATGGGAAGAAATATACCATTTAAAGGGATACTTACCCTCACTCTGATGACATTTATTTCAACAGCCAATAACATGCCGTATAACACAGCGAGGAGTCCGGTGAGGCAAACCCGAAGCTGCAGAAACCCCACACCATTGTCACAGAACTTGACAAATTTGATGGTTTTGGTTATGAAGGCCAACGTCCAATAAACTAACAAGGCTGAAAAACAGAGAATAGCAGATGTTAAAATCCCCAATAATCTAGTGGAATAAACCATATTAAAATTAGAACACTCCCTAGCAGGGACATATTTAGTCAACAGGGCCCAGGGAGACAAATTAAAGCGACATTGAAAGCATTTTTTTCTTTGTTGCATCTGAAAGAGGGTATTTGATAATGTATCACTGTGTATTTTCTTTTCTTAAAAAAAAAGCTCTCAAAGCATGAAAAAAATGGATTAAAATATCTGATCTGGGGGATTGCCCATGAAAGCCAATGAGCAGTAATATAGATATAGGACTCATACTTGTCAGCCAAATAAATCTACAAATGCATGTATGCTCTGTGCACTTCCTGTTTCCTCCAACTAAGTTGAAATAGGTTATTCTAGTTATTTTTTCATGCAAAACACAATTTTGGTAATGTCTAAAATATGTTCTTTTTAAATACATGAAAAAATTAAATGTGTTCCATGTCGTTTTAAGGTAGCAACATAGATCTGTCTGTCTGTCCATCTATCTGTCCAGTATCTATCTATCTATCTGTCCGTCTGTCTATCTATCTATCTATCTATCTATCTATCTATCTATCTATCTTGACATAAAAACATTTTTAGAGAAGATCTGAATTTTTGAAGAATTAATTTTGCATTTCTTATATTACTTCCTGAGAGCTGGATCCAGAGATTGTGTTTATGTATCAATTGAGGGAGGGGTGGGGATGGAGAGAACAGGGAGAAGTCAGAGTCTTAGTTATATGATTGGATCAGATTTAAATTGACACCACACTCCTTTCCCCTTACAAGCTCACAAACAGGAAGCTTGAATCAATAGATGCATTCACAGCTCTCCAGAAATATAAATGCCTCTCTCATACACACTTGCACCAAAGTATTGTGGATGCATCCAGGGTCCAGCAAAGGAATGACAATTCTGTCATAGCTTTATGACTTTTTCTATCTATATCATGCTTTTATTCAAAGTTTTCAAACACACACATTTGCTGTCCATTAAAGTGCTTTGTTGTAGTTCAGCACACCAAGCATCTATCGTTATGTCTCTGGTTGTGCTTATCCATAAGCTTATCTTGGCAAAGATATTAGAGTGGGTTGCCTGTTCCTCCTCCAGTGGACCACTATTTGTCTGACCTCTCTGCTATGACCTGCCCATCTTGGGTGACCCTACATGGTATAGTGCACAGCTTCATGTAAGTACACAAGTCCCTCACTACAACAAGGAAGCGATCCAAAAGGGGATTAAAGTGCTACATAAATATAAATAAATAAAACATAAATAAACAAATAAAAATAAGTCCTTAGGCTTCCAGACATACCAAATAAAAGCTCTTCTGTGTAAAGATACAGATATTTAAAGGAGATTCTCCACCAATAACAGGAACGTGCGACTTTAAGCGTGAGTCCCTTAAAGCTCCACTGAAGTGGAAATTCTGGTGACCTGAGCTCTTCTGCAAGCTGCTGATTTATTAGTGAATTAAGCAGTGACATTAGGACTAATTAGTCAATCGAAGCAGAATTTGTTTCTAGTGTCTTACTGCTGATAACGTGTCATCTGCTCTTAAACTGACAGATTTACAGACATATGAAATGAAGACATAGCACAGGCCTGATAATTACAATGGTGGGCAGCTTGGTCCTACGAGGGCCGTCAACAGACCAGGATTTGACTATCTCTCTGTATTCAGGTACTCTCGGCTTCAGCACACCAGAGATATTCAGTGTCATTCTGATTGTTCCACCAAACAATGCAGAGAAAGACTGAAATCCTGGACTGTTGGTGGCCCTTGTCATAACTGATTTTGGACTCCCCTAAAACCCTGCTATTTTGGACCCTAACATATCTGTTTTCTAATGTGAAAGGTTATCAATGGACATTGGAATTGATATGGAAGATGCCAAGTTGTTTGTATGGGCAATGCTTACAGAAATGACGTGTATCATACAAAGCAGTGTGGGTGTGTGGACTTATGGATGCAAAGGGGGTATTTCATAAATGATGTTGATAATAATATGAATGTTGCGGTCACTATATGATGTATGATGTATAACAGAATTTATGATGATATATTTGTTGTGGGGGTGCAACCTAAGCATGCTTGGTATGTACATACATCATTTTTCCCAGGGAGTATATTAAGGGGTACCTGGGGTGAAGTGAGTTTAGTTATGGGGGTTACCAGTTTTAAGGGCCAGAAATTAGCCAGGAGGAATAGTGGGGGGGGGGGGGGGGGGGGCATCTAGACACTGTGGGCCTGATTCAATTGCCCAATTCATAAATTTATACACACTTAAAATCACTCTTAATATTACTACATATTCGGCAAATAATACTTATTGGCACTAATGAATTATTAAGTCAATAGAATGCATATAAACATGTATTTAAAAAAGGCATTTGCAAGTAGCTAATTGAATAAGGCTATGTGTCTATAAGTCAGTGTTTACCATACTAACTCCCGGCGGTGCAGCCTTCCTGACCACTCCTAGAACTAAGGTGTGAAGTGTTTATTTTCCTGGGCAAACAGACATCAAAAGGCCCTGCCAGTTACACTAAAGAAAAGTAATGTTTGAATTCTCCTACCCATGACAAAAGGTTTCATTAAGTTATTTAGCCAAGAAGGCATGGAGAAGGGCTGACAGCAGATGATTGACAGATGGGTCACTTAGCTAGGTGTGACTTGTGACTTGGAGTGACTAAACTGTATACATATGAAGTGAGAAAATAAAAAGGAGTTAGTGAACATGCATAAATTGAGGTGTGTGGATTATTCTGATGGAATATAATATTTCTAACCGGAAGGGAAAATTATTATGTAAGGACTCTGCCTGCAACTCTACTCCTATCCACTGGGGGTAGTATTGCGTTCCTGTATTCCAGCAAACCTGAGGACAGGCTGAGCCCAGAGAGAGATGACCCAAACGAATTGACAACCCAGAGGGATTCCTGTAAGCCAAAGGCAGGTGCTTAACCCTAGTATTCACATCCCTCAAAGGGTCAAATTGCCCACCACTATTATAGAGCAAGGCTGCTTCTGATCTCTCCCAATATATGACGATGCTTTGAGAGATTATTGTATTTAATTATTAATAAGCCGTGATGTATTGGTTTCAGAACTGTCAGCTGCACAAAAAGACACTAGGCATGCCCAGACCCAGGTGACAGCACAGGAAACAATGAAGGGGCTTGGCAATAATTACATGCAATAATCTCTAAGATAACTTTTTTGTGGGTGGAACAGAAATACTGACTGATAGCTCAAAACTTAAATTTTATTTTACTGTAGCAAATAATATATTTATAATAGAGTTCAACTAATGAATATGTATTATCTACGCACTTTGCAAACACAAATTAGCACATAGAGCAGCATATTAGTATAAGAGCTACAGACAAAATGCTGAATGTCTCATGAATGATTTGCTAGAAAGAAAAATTGCTAATAAACAGCCTTATTAAATTGCAATTCAGCCAATTGAATAGGGCTCTATATAAGCACATAGCATATTTTTTTACAGATGATTTTAGTTAGTGATCTTCTATCCAAAAGCAAGGTCTTAACTAACTAAAAACTTCTGTAAAGAAAATATGCTATGTGCTTATATAGAGCCTTATTCAATTGGCTGAATCGCAATTTACTAAGGCTGACAATATATAACCTGCTTGTCATGCTCATTAAGATGAAAATGTTTCCTGTTGACATTCATTAAATATTCATTAATGTAGTTTTGCTTTTTAATTATAAAGATTGAATAAGTCAGCTATGTTCTGATTACCCAGGATAAATAATACAGATCCTCTGCTTAGTAAGACTTGCATTTTAATAGACATAGCCCAGGGAAAAATGTATATATAACTGCTCTCAAGAAAATTAGAATTCCTTGTACTGAGTATTAAATACCATGGTACTGATCTTTGCTGCAGTTCTAATCTAAATATAACCTGTTTACAGTTCCATCCAAAACACAATTTTAACAGAGAGAAAATTAGTTTTCTGTCAATTTACTAAAAAATAATTATGCTACTTTCCGTCAAACATCAATGATATTTAAAGGTGCAGTTTATATTTTGAACATCCCAGTACAATTAAAAAATAATTTACCAGTTTGAAAATATATTGTTAGGAACTCTGCAGATATTGCTAATTCATATTACTCTGTGCAGCCCGGTCATATTATTTTATAATATTAATGTAGGTATGTTCATGTTTTAAAAGGTCACTTACGTGGTCCATCTCCTAGGATATTAGGTAGTAAAGCAATAAACAACTTTTCAGTTTACTGTGATTAAAAACAGTTTATATTTTATGGGTAAACCTTCACAGAAAAGAGCTGCCTTTCTCTACATCTTTAGGCTGGAGCTCCTCCCTTCTTTAACAAACAGTGGCTGGGTGTGAAGCATATAAGGGGTGTGTTTTTGCCTAGGCCCACGAGGCCCAGGCCTAGGGCAGCGCATTTTCAGGGTGCAACAGACTGAATGATGCAGAGAGGTGCATTGACATGTTTATCACTATAATAGTTGTGGATCTTTGCGAATGTTCGGAACGTTTGCGATGTTGGTCACGCTTTTGCGGCGAGAAGTTGACGCATGGGCCTGCAAGGCCCGTGGGACTTAGGAGGCAATGAGCACCAAAGGTGCTCATTGCAGGGCTCACAATGAGTGCCGCAGGCGCTCATCGCGAGTCTCGCGGGACCTAGGACCGAAGCACATAAATCAACTAACTATGCAACTGCAATCAGGCACCCCTTAGGACTTAGGATCAAAGCACATAAAACGCCCGAACCATGCACCTAGAAAGAACAAAAAAATGGCGGCTAAAAAAAAACGAAAACGAGGCTGAAGGCAATAAAAAAAAAGGCCAAAGGAAGTAACACTTAACCCAAGCCAGTAACATTTAACCAAAGGCAGTAACGGTTAACCCAAGGTAGTAACACTTACACTAAGGCAGTAACACTTACACCAAGGCAGTAACACTTACACCAAGGCAGTAACACGTAGGGCTTCAAGATGAGTACCGAAGGTAATCAGTGCAAACCAGGAAAGTTGAAGTACATGGGGGGAGAGGGTCGCAATGAGCTTGCGATGAGTGCCGAAGGAGCTCAGAGGGGCAAAATCCTCACAATGTGTGGCAAACAGCATTGCCAGATTTACAATTTTATTCCAGTCATTTTTGAAGGGCAATTTCCTAGTATAATATAAAATTACTTATATGTAGTGATATTCCTGTCTGTAGGTGTACCTGGAACTTTCTGACATACCATATTTATACATAAGCACAGAAAAAAATATGATCTGAGATATGAAAAGGGGAAAGGAGGAGCTGCAATTGCATATTTCGGCCTGTGACGTAACACTATCACAGCATTCTCTAAAGCATTTATCTTCTCTCCTCCAATCTAGATGCAGCTTTTTTGCATCACAACCTGAAACCTTGAAAAGTGCATGTTTGAATTAATTTTGATACAGCTCTAAATCGATTGGAAGCCACAGTAGCCTAGTCTTGTGTATTTTCAACTGTTCAATGACATAAAGGAGAATGCAATCAAAGACATTCTATGGTTTATAGACTTTATGTGGTTCACCAAGTAAATACATTTTTTTATCATTATTTGCTCTAGTCAACTGATAGTTTATAAAAACTGAATTCTACTTTTTAGTTTTGGTTTCCCATTTATAGTAAGGTTTATTTGTCTTTCAAAATATTTATCTCATAAATGATTGTGTAACAGTTTGTTCTGTGTCCTTTAAAGGACCAATGTAGGTTTGTTAAATCTTCACAGAATGTAACATACTAATAGCACTAGCTATGAACATAAATGTATTTTCAGGGAAATATTAGGAGACTATGGCCCCTATGCAATTGAGAAAATGGTAGTTTCGGGAACCCGTAATGGAGCACTATAAACAAATGTTCACTACTCGCAAACAATTTGTGGGTTATGGGCTGAAAATCCCTGTGATTTCTAAAATCGTAACTACAACTCATCTAAGCCTTTGAACTTTCAAGCTCGGAAATGTTACAATCGCAAATCGCTACTCAATTGCTACAATTCCTCAAGCTCACAGTTGTTTTCACACCCCTAAATGGCAAATGTAGAAGGAAATACTACGAGTACCAGATAGGACTCGCAAGGGGGTGAAATGCTAATAAAAAATCAGTACTGCACTTATACTGAACAGACGCAGAAAGCAATGAAAGGAATTAGAATTAATTGCACAACAGTCTCAAGCTCACAAATCTGCAATCAATTTTTTTTTTTTATGTTTCATTTCCATGTCATATCAGTCTTAGGAATCAATGAGTTAATACATATCAGGCCACCCACATGGACTAGAACAGTATTGCATTTTTATTATTTTGGACATTGCTGTATTGCGAGTCTGATCGCATATAGGACTTTTAAACGCTAATTGATTGACGTTTAACCTCCATGTTTTACGACGTAATGATGACGGTCTCATTTACTTTTGGCTGTTTCTAAATTGGTAGTTACGGCCTTGCCTAATTGATCATGATCACGCTCTGAAATGCTACTTACGGGTGCATGATTTACGGTCCAGGCTTTCGGCCAGGTAGTTGTGGCCTTGATCAATGGAATTGCTCTGTAACTGTAGCAAATGTAACTGGTATAAAGGCAACTGCAATTGAATAGGGACCTTCATGGGCACGGCCGGCTTTATACCTCCGGCATTCCTAGGCACAGAAGTTTCCTCCCTCTTGTAACTCTCTAGTTCCAGGTATTCATGACACATCAGCAAGAATGTTATCTGCAATATTTCCTTTTTTTATGACAAGAAACATTTTGCAGTGTTAAATGAGGCATCATTCATAGGGAAGCGCCCCTAGGCAAATGCCTAGTTGGCCCAAGAAGAAATCTGGCTATGGTCATGGGGCTTCTATCTTGAATTGCCAGACTCTTAAACACGGATGAGGAAGGGTATTCTACTATGAGTTGCTCTGGTATTTAATTAATTTGTCATGTGGCTATACAAAGTGGCCATCCTTAAATTGAGCTGATTAAAGATGTTATCTGAATACAAGGTTCCTTCCATTAGTTTCTGATATCTAATCCTTTTGAGGAAAAAAAAGCATTTGTCTGCTTAAAAATTAAAGGCCATATTTATTTATTTAAATCTTTTTCTATACTATTAAGTCAGGTTCTTAATAAGAGAATATTATAAACATACCACTTTAGTGGCCCTATGAGTTATTAGTAATTGTTTGGAAATACTGATCTCACAACATGACAACATTATGAGAAGTAATAAATAACAAATATCTTGGCTCCAGAGATGTGAATTAAGGAAAAACATGGCTGCAAAGCTGAGAATAAAAATAGACATACAAATTGCATGCTGTGCTGTAAATATCCAGCCGGCAAAAATAACACAGGGAATAGGTGTGAAGCCAAGTGGCAACCAGTTGGAAAAGAAGCAGAGAGAAAGAAATGGGTTACACAGTAATGATAAATAAGGGCGCGTTCATATATATATACTTTTGCAGCATCACTGGTTAGATTGTGCTTGAAAGTGTGGACGTTAGCATATTTGTATAATAAAGGAGCCAATCACTAAAATAATAAATACTAATATTATCAATATACATGTTTGCTTCCATGCTCTGTGTACACAAACAGATCAATGTGGCAATGAAGTTTGTATTTTTTATGACCGTGATTGCCTGTACTTGTCACATCAAAGCATAAACTTATTATTATCAGAGGAAAAGGGCCGAAGACCAAGGGCTTCAATCAATCAAGAAGAGGATGGATACTTCAAACAACATAAAGTGCCTGCTTATCCATTGGGACCATAGTTTTAATGATAGTCACTGGAGGGTGTCCAAAAGTTAAGTAATGTATGTTTTCCCCACTTGCATGTATAACTTTTTTTTATTTTATGTAATTTTTTAATGTTTTTATTGTTAGGGACCATAGAAGTAATTATGGATTCCCTTGTGGTGGTATGAAAAGGTGCCATAGGGGTCCTTGAGGACCCTCAGGATAACAGAATCAATTGAAGGTGCCACAGGGGTCCAAAAGGACCCCCATGGTTATAGTATAATATACTATACTGAAGGAATCACCATGGTATAGGGGTTAATATTAGGTAGCCTGGGGGTCCATAGAAGATGGGGAAATTCCAGGAGATACCGTTCATAGGGGTAGCAGATATTGAGGTGGAATCCCAGGATACCCAGCACATATGTGGTACCAGGCCATAAGCATAGGGATCATAAACCCCCTTCATTAGTTTTTATTATTATGTAACCCCTTCCTTGCAATGTAAAAGGAGTTTTAGAGATAGGTAAGGGAGGATGCTTTGGCTAGTGTAGTGTTATTGGGTATTATTCAGTAGCTCTGGAGCCTACTGAGATTCAGATTCTGAGTTTCCTGAGAGCAGGCTCCAAGCATACATTAGGGCTAGAGAGGTATAGCCAAAAACCCTGGGTGTAAATTAGTAAGTTTTATGGGATTCTTTTTGGTATAAGCCATTGAATAGCTCCACAAATTTGCTATTCAAAATTCTCCTAGTTTTGAGTCAGCTTTAACAGAGTTCTTAAGGTAGCCATGGAATGGAGGCCTATATAGTATATAGTTCATAAAGGGAAACTGATGATATTCCATTTTATTCAACTTAATCACATATCCTAGATCCTATATAATGCATCATGAATTGTTTATTTTGATTTGATTGTGTCATCCATAATTCAACTTTCCCATGCCCCCCTGAGGGAACTCATTATTTTAGGGCTTAATATTTAATTGTCTGTTCTAAATTAAAAAATGGTGAAATAAAAACAAAAAAATCCTTTATTTATTCATAAGGAGAGCAAAGCGCTCCGACAAACGCCTAACATGCTTATCCAAGCAAGACGCCATCAAAGGCCTTTCTTTCTATACAGATAAATGTATATAAGAACGTGTCACAGCACTAAAAAACGCTAGCCAATTTTACATAAACATAAGTTAAAGGGAAATTGAAGATATCTGTTTTTTTTTTTCAAATAATTAAAACAAGTATGTTGTAAACATTGCAAAAGTTTTTTTTGTATGTAAAAATATTAAGTAAAACCTATTTAAACTTCATTGAAACTAACAGGAAATGCACAATTTAGTTTGTAGATCTCATTGGCTGGCAGAGGGCAAGCCCCAAACCCTGAAACGTTTTTGTGCTTTGAGATATTTATTGGAAAAAAATACACAAAACACACTGAAACACATCAAATACCCTCTTTCTTATGCAAAATAGAAAGAGTGCACAAAATACATCAGCATTTCTTTTTGTAAGCACATATGACATTTCCTTTTTTTTTACTTATATTTATTGAAAGAGAATAGAAATAGTAAATGGGACATGGAGAGTGCACAAATGGGAGCGAGCCTCGGGCTCCATTAAACCTAAGTATGCCCCTGAGTGCATGTCTACTCCATATAGATGTATTTTGTTTCAATTTGAAAAGCATGAATTTAGGAGTCTATCTGATTAGATTTATATTAATATTCCAACTCTGAACTAAACATAAGGAACAAATTTGTCAGAAGAATGGTCAGCAATATATGAGAGATGTGCAAAAGGAATCATTGTTTTATTTTGAAACAAGGGAAATAAAGAATTTACATGAATAAAGAATTGAATAGATGGTAAGAAAGTTACTGCCAATCTTGAGGATAATAAATGTCTAATAGTAAGCTGAAGCAGAAGCTTAGAAGATATGAAAGGTTCAGTCTAAGAGCTTTTCAAGGTGAAGAAGCTTTTAGTTCACCATTGATTAATATAAAAAAATATATTTACAAAAAAAAAAAAAAAAAAATAATGAAGGATTTAGCTAGAGAAAAATAAAAATTTAATAAAAATGTTGAAACACAGTTCTCCTTAATCTAGGCTGCTGCTGCACTCCTGCCTCATCTCCATCCTTATTTTCCATACAGTTGTCTAGATGACAATCATAATCACTTCAGGTTCCATTAATTATGCATGGAAGATTAGTTGGAGCATGCTCTGTAACAGACTAGAAGGGGATTATGGGATTGCAGCCATAACTCCGCCCTCCAATTGAGTATGCGCCAGTTGATCTTGCATTAATAACTAAATATTGTGATGGTGTCATTGTGACAATAATATACAGCATAGGGTGCAGCAGAGGCCATAACCGAAAGAAACTATGCTTTTAAATTATTTTTGTTGCTGCTCTTCGGATATGTATTTTTAATGTAATTTAACTTGAAAAACTCTTTCACCAGCCCCTTTAAAGATTTAAGTATTTGCACATGCATTACCTTTCAGCTGTGCCTTAATGACTATATAAGAATATGCTCTTATGAAGAACATGACTTGATAATGTGGAAACATATCAAACAAATGAATACAGCATTTAATATTTAACTGTTGTATTCAATTTTGCTTTAATGGTAAGAAACATTTTATATTTGTTGAAAGCAATGGAAAGAATAGGGTATTTAAGTAATATCTCTATTTTGTTATGTTGAGAACTGTCACTCTACATTGAACACTTGACAACAGAAGTGAACAGAAAAGCAATCCCCAGTAGAATAAATCTAACACTCAGGCTACAGGCCAACTGGCATTACAAGATGGAGGCACACATTAAACAAGTCAACTCAATTTTAGATTGTCTACAAAATGCCATAATGCATATGGCTTACATAGCTACTATGCTGTATTTTATACATACTTCACCAAAATGTCTGAGCAAAATTAGGATGCCAGTGGCCCTTTAGTATAATGCAATAAAATGGTTATATTGACTTGTTTGTAACTAGTGATTGTATGTGACACTCTCCAATCACATACGTATAAATTGTTTGCTATATAAGCGTGACCATCCTTGCTGATCATACAGCCATTGTGTATGCTTTCTTTCTTTCTCCTCTTTCATTACTTGATTGGATCAATAAAAATGTACCAGAGTAGTATTGATTTGATGCTAATCCAAAGCAATACTCTGCCTAGTAATCAAAAGCTGTTTACATGTAAATATTGAAGGATATTGCCAAGCCGATGCAATCAAGAACTGGCACTCCCAAATCCTCAACTTAAAATGCTTCCTCTTGATTACAAAATCATTGGTAGATGGATAGATGGATATATATATAGATAGATAGATAGATAGATAGATAGATAGATGGCTATATAGATAGATAGATAGATAGATAGATAGATAGATAGATAGATAAGTGGACCAAAAAAACATACCCACAACTTAGGGACCTATTTTATAGGTCGATATTAGGAGCCCCTGGACATTTCCACCCCTGTGTATATGTATATATACTGTAAATAAGTCATTTTCTACTGCAAGACATGACGTAATTGATCACTAGACCACCAATCTTTGGTGATGTGATTCAAAAGAGAGAATAAAATAGAACATTACACACCTGATATGAGTAATAACAAATACCCACTTTTGTAATAAGAACAAGGTTGATTCTGCTGCAGCTGTACCATGGGCACCTACCTTACAAATATATGAAAATTTGGAAAATTTGCAAGTGGTTCCCCAAATTATTTAACATCGGGTCCATTTATTAACCAACTTCTCTTTGCTGAGTAAGAGCTATGTGTGTTTTCTTTATATTTGTGCTAGACCAAGACCAATGTAGATTCACATTTAAAATATGCTTTTTGGAAAATCTAACCTTGAAAATTACTATTTTTTTTAGAAGTCCTATAATAAACGCCACCATTAATTACTATTGTATGCAATTATGTTGTTGCGTGGTCAACTATATGTTTACCTGGTGTGTCAATGAGAACATTATCTTGGTTGCAGATAAGATTTCAGGTAGGCATTGGAGCTTTTGAATAGAAGCAAGAGAAATCATCTCTGCATCTATGATCTCCTCCCTGGTGAAATACCATAAATACAAACAGAGCATTGTCAATCCCACACTATGAGCCTCATTCAACTGTGATTTGGCCAATTGAATAGGGCTCTATATAAGCACAGAGCATATTTTTTTTACAGAAGTTTTTAGTTAGTGACCTTCTACTCAAAAGCAAGGTCTTCACTAACTAAAAAATTCTGTAACAAAATATGCTCTGTGCTTATATAGAGCCCTATTCAATTGGCCAAATCCCAATTGAATGAGGCCCCATATGTATATAACAGTTAATAATTTAAAGTCTATATTTATTTTTGGTTTTCGTTTCTAAAAGTATTTTATTTACTCGTCTTACTCTTCAAAAGAACATAATGCACATATTGAATTCAGTCTTTCTTTCAACAAACCTACTCATTCTATATACAGTTTTGTGGCTTGATATAAGGGATGATGATTTAGGTGGAGCTTGATTAGGGGCAAAGGTACTGGATAACCTTTTAGATTGAGACTGGTTAACACTATGACCCTTTATAATAGTAAGAATAAGAACTTCTATACCATTCACAATTTAAGGGTATCCTTAGTTATAGTAACACTGGGATAAACTGAAATGGCTAAAAATCAATGGAGTGTGTAATCAAGAGGTTGATGAATGTTCTATAAGGTGGGTGACCTCTAAAATGGTGAAGAACTGATCACTAGAAAGGCAGCTTTTCAGTTTCTCTTTAAGTAATACCTCTTGGCTATTGTTCTCGAATGACAGTGTCGTGGGATGACCATAGCCTTAAGGAGAGCAACGTCACAGTCCATCTTTCCATTATATATTAATGTATGACATTAAGGCCCTCAAACACCGTCAGTCACACCAGAAACTGATGACACAGACCAGGCTATTTTTGGCTCGAACATACCTATTAATAACTTTGGAAAATTTGACGTCTCGATGTTGTGGTAGTAGACAATAGATGTTATAGCCGCGAGGAATGCCATCACCGCTGGCATGTAGAGGTGTAAGTGACGGGACTTGGAAAATCTGAAAAAACAAAACAAATTGATGTTTTAACTATAATAATATCCCCGGGGTGACAAAAAAAATATATATTTTTTAAAGTAAATGATCAGCTTTACTTGTTCTTCTAGTCGGTTTTTAAATGATTCAGTTATGATTGTTTTTGAAATTTGCCAGAATTAAAATACACATTTCGGCATAAACATTTCTCCATATCCTTGTCCTACTTTCCCAATGACTCTTTGCTAAGGGGCACCAATAAGATCCAAATTAACTGGGATTCGAGCTCATGGAAAAACACAAATGTGATTACAATACACCATAAATATCCAGGGATGATCACCCATAAATATAATTCATATGGATAGCGAATCACATGCAGAATGAGCCAAGAATGTGAACATACTTAACCTTCTGACTGAATGCTCAACTGATATATGGTTCTGAGTCACATCCTGTGCACATTTAAGAGACTGACTTGTGGCTTCCTTAATTAGACTATAGCTAAAATCTCATCAGCCAATGCTCATTATCTCTCTTGTACACATATCTCAAATGGTCTTCCTACTAAATCTCTTGGCTTGGCAGAATCCACACTATAAAGATAAACAAACACTCTCCCTAAATTGTTATATCTCTTCAGAACAATCCCGACAGCAATTAAAACAAAAGATATACTGAATCATCAAGGAGCAATCTCCCACTTTATTTGGTAACAATAGTGGCCTGTCCACACCGCATCTGTTAAGGTATTACAAAGCTTCGAGGCACAATTATCTAAGTGGTTTATTAAAGAAACCCCTCCTAAATGGGTGGAAAAATACATATTCTTAAGGAAATTATTTTTTAGTTAGCTTACTCCCCTCTGGTTACCCCACAAAGATGCCTCGGTAGATAAAAATTCCAAGTTATCTTGAAGGATTAGCAAAAACATAACAATCACTGCAGATATATTAGTAGAAGTCCAACACTGGTCTCCTACAGACGTTAGCGAGAAACACCACCTTCCGCTCATCAAGTGGCTCAATCTGGATTTGATTATCTTAAATCTAGCTCATATTTTAAGAGATTATAAATCAGCTTGTAAAACCCCTTTTGAAAAAATTTGCATATACAATTCAAATGGTACAAAAAATATTTCCACCCTTTATAATTATTTGATTGACCAGGCCACATCTATTAGAGTTCCTTACAAGACTTCTTGGGAAGTCAAACTTAGTATTACCGTAGACGCAATGGAACAAAATTTACAGAAACGCAGCAAATTCCTCCCTGAATGTAATTTTGAGAGAGATCGCCTATAAAAATATTATAAGATGGTATCTCACCCAGCTAGATTACAACTCTCAAACTCATCCTTGTACTGCAATTGCTTCAAGGGGTTGTAGTGCAACGGGAACACTGAGACATACACTGTGGGATTGCCCTAAAATAGCTCATATTTGGATTTAAACTTATTTCCTTTTAGAAAAGTTTTAGAAAAGTTGTGGCGAGTCCGGGTTCCTCAAAAGCCAGAGGAAGCCCTATAAGGCCTCCCTACTCCGGGTCTCTCAAAGGAATCTCAATTTCTGTAAAACCAGGTTTTTTTTAGCCTCCAGAGTCGTCATTGCCAAAAGCTGGAAGGCAACTACCCCAGCTTTTGAAAAAGTCTTGAGGAAAATTAAATATATTTATTCAATGAGTATGATATCAGCAGAGCTTGATGTAAATTATAAAAGATGGGCTTCCTGTTGGGATGCTTGGACCTTGCAAATTGGCTGGCAGTAAGAGCCGCGGAAACATTGATCTTAGATGGCGAAGAGTAACCGTGAGGCCTCAGGCTTCCCTCTCCCTCTACCAACCCCTCCTTTTTTTTTTTTTTTTTTCAGTCATGACAATAAGCACAACCAGAAACACAGACAGATGTACCTGGCATGCTGCATCCGTGTGGTCACCAAGAGTCGTACACGACTGAAGGACAGAACAACAACAGTAAAATAAAGAATACAAAAGTAAACAGATACATAGGTATATTATGAGCCACATTAAATTCCAAGACAGTAACTCCAACGTGAAGCCTGTAACGGCTGCGGGCTTAAAAATTTGGCCGAGTTACAGTGCTATTAAATTAGAAAGGCTGCAAGCTACGAGCAGGAGATGCAAAACCGTAAACCATGTGTCGGCCGTCGGATTTGCAATCTAGAACGTAATCAATTAAGCAAGCCCGTAGCTACGGGTTGAGATGGAGCCAATGGAAACAGAGATCGTCAGCATTGCGTCACAAGAAAATGGAGGATGGATATCAAAGTCTTACAGGGTTTAATTACGATCTACGAGCGAACCCACATTCCAGTCAAAATGCAATATTAATAAAGCCGCAAATATGATATTCTATCACAAGCAAGTTACAGTATATGTATTAACACATTGATTGCCGGGATTGATATAACAAAAAAAATATACATGAAATTAAGTATTTTTCTGAGTCAAATTGGTGAGCTTGAGAATTTTGTGATATTAATTCTAAGACCTAACATCTCTTTCCCAAGTAAAGTGCTACATATTGGACTTTACCCCCCTTGCGGGTCCACTCGAGCACACGTTGGGTTTTGGGCTCCATTTGCGTATACGGGCTTGCTCACGAGTGACTGTGTTGCAATTTAATAGCTAAATTGAAAACATAGCAGTTCCGGGCTTGACACATCAAAGGATTTACGGCAGCAAAGTTCAACGTTGCTCAACATGTAGGCTTTTCTCTGCCTCTCTGCGTTTTAACCCGCAAACCGTCTGTGGGCTGTGTTATGGGGCTAATTTATTAGCAAAAATCCCTAAAATCTACGTTACAAGCTATGTTTTAACACTTAGCCCGACTTTAATGTGGCTCTATATTACTAGTGAAATCCATTACTTTGTCATTGGGTGACTGGAGTAAAGGCCAAATCCCTAAAGAGCATGCGCAGGGATTTGGTTTATATTCCAATTTTATTTATATTATCAAAGTTATTTATGTCACTATGGGTGTACATAGCAGATAAAAGGGTTAAGGATAACAATCATCCCCTGGATCTGCCTGTAGACCCTGAAAGGGCTAACTCCACCCTTTTGATAACATTTCATATATATTCAATGCTAAATCAAGGTCTAATAGGAATGCTAGGTTCCCAGGGTGTTTGCCACCCAAAAATTATTGATATATATACAAAAAGTGGGAAAAATATAATTGAAGTCTTTATTAATAGGGGGTAACAACGGCGATTGCTTTAAAAACAATGGGTAAAAAAAATCCCAGGATTGAAACAAAAAGATAAAAATAGGCTAATGGATGTGTGGACAAAAACCACTAAATGTTGAATGTACTCTTAATAGAGGGGTTATTAGGTCCACACCTAACAGTACTGTAGAGGCAAAAAATGATTGCTAATCCAATTGGAATAATCCTGTCTTTGTGATAAATCCTGGATCTATAATCCATATATATAAAGGTGTAAAGGATCTGGATAGCAAAGGCTCATCTTATAAAAGGTCCCAAAATAAATTACTGGGAAAAATCTGAAAAATATATAAATATTCTTAACGGTATACCAAGGTATGATTATACCATATTTGCTTGCTTATGAGTAAGGGTAACAGTGTTTTGAACAGGGCAATAAAGTTCTAGGACTATTATATGCAATTAGTGCCTACCCAAGGCTACTTCTCATATAAGAATAGGACTTATATCTTGCCCATATTGCATCTCAAAGTATAGCATAATAGGGAATAGGCCAAAGAATGAGCAGTGCAAAAAAAAAGCCAGCTGGCTAGTTATTACTTCAAGCATTGTTATTAAAGTGCTTAATCTAACTTATATCCAGACCACAACATTCACTCATTTTGAAACGGACAGGTAGGGTAAGCATACAACCTCTAAAAATATTAATGGCTAATACAGTACTGTTAGTGGTGAAGACGCCGGCGTGCCCTTAGCTGTGAGGCATGCCACGTCATCAAAGGCCGACGCGTTTCGACGTCATCAGACGTCTTTGTCAAGGTAAGGTCTGTGAAGCCGTCTGGCCCTCTTTTTAAACGCTGCCGTTACTACGGCAACCAATTGACACTCAGTGAACCTGCGCAATGGATACAGGAAGCGTCTGTTGCACTAAATTTCAGTGCGATGCAAATGCAACCAGCCTTATATAAGGAGGGGTCTAAGGGGAGAAGAAACATGAAATAGCGAAATGGCAAATAACAAGCCCAATTAACAACATTCAGTGATAGAAATAGAATGGTGGAAAACACAGCCACAAGAGATGGGGGAACATATTGTGAAGAGTAGATATAATAGGAAAAAAAAATAAAAAGGGAAGGATATCTAAATTAAATGATTGCTACTATAATATAAATATGAATGTGTGGTGAAACGTAATAATATGAGAGATGAAACATGTAAGGCATCTCTATAAATGTGGTAGGGGAACACCCCAATATGGTGTGAGTGGAAAAATGAAGTGTGGGAAAGAACAAGGAATATGATGACTGTGTAACAGTCATAATAAGTTGATGGCAAATAAAAAATAGGCCATCAATATAAGTGGTACAATGTGATATAGTATGGCATAAACTGCCAATTATAAAGATGAGAAACTATAAGTAAAACTAAACTAAATGATGAAATAATAAATGAGCTATAGCACCAAACAATGACTACTTGATAACAATCCCATAAAAATACCAGTATATTCAAATGAAGTGTAAAAATGTGAAACCTTCATTTAAACCTATTGGAGATAGAGCTTGTAATTTGTAAATCCATTTTGCTTCATGTTGAAGAAGTTTTTTATCTAAGTCTCCCTGTCTAGGGCCCTGATGGACCTTCTCAAGGGCTGTGAAAGTAAGAACTTCACTTTTGCCACCATGAAAGATCTTAACATGGCGTGCTAAAGGGGTATCTAGATCTTTTCTTATTGAATAGATATGTTCACCAATACGTCTACGTAGTTGACGTCGTGTTTTTCCTACGTAAATTTTGGAACATAAACATGTAGCCACATAAACTACACTTGTGGTTCAGCAGTTTGAAAAATCCTTTAAAACATATCTTGCCCCATTGGACGGATGTTCATAGACTTTTGTGGGTTTGATGTATCTACAAAATTTGCAGTTCCCACATTTGAAACATCCCAATGGGGGATTGAGCCATGTCTTGTTATCTTTATTCTCTTTAAAGAAACTATGCACTAGAGTATCTTTCAAATTTTTGCCTTTCCGATAAACAATTGGTATTTTTTGTGGAAGTACATCTGCCAAGTCCTCGTCACTTTTTAATAGATGCCAATGTTTAGATATAATATCCATTATTGAAGCAGATTCATAGCCATAAGTCAAAATACATCTTGGATATGTATTGTCTGATGTTTGAGTATTTGTCCTGTGTGATTTATTCAATAGTTCTGTTCTGTTGCAGCTCAATGCATGTTGGAAAGCTTTCTTTAAGCATTTTTTTGAGTATCCTCTTTCTAGGAATCTTTGTTTTAATTTATCAGCCTCAATTTTGAATGTGATATCTGAACTGCAATTCCTCCTGATTCTTAAGTATTGCCCCTTAGGGATACCTTTTTTCAGGGGTACAAAATGTTGGCTGTCCCATAAGAGTAGCGTATTTGCTGCTGTCTCTTTTCTAAATGTAGTAGTTGATATGATTCCTTCATCATCTTTTTGGATGAGTAAATCTAAAAACGATATTTCTTTTCTGTGGATTTCATGTGTGAATTTCAGGCCCATCTTATTTTTGTTCAATAAGTCCATTAGGGTTTCAAATTCTGGTTTAGTTCCATCCCAAATCACAAAGTTATCGTCTATATAGCGCCGCCAAATCATTGCATGTATAGTGAGATGCTCCATCTCTGGTTCTGAGAAGATCTTCTTCTCCCAGCAGCCTAAAAATAGGTTTGCGTAGCTAGGGGCGCATGGGGTACCCATTGCAGTCCCCTTTGTCTGATGGAACCATTTGTCATTAAATAGAAAAAAGTTATATTTCAGAACATACTCTAGAAGTTGGATAATAAAGTTATTGAATTTACCAAGGTTAGTACTTTTCGTACTCAGGAATTGTTCTACTGCTTCAATACCAAGGTTATGAGGTATGCTACTATAGAGTGCTTCAACATCTATAGTTGCTAACCATGTGTCTTTTGGCACCGTTAGATGTTCAAGCTGTTTAAGTATATCATTAGTGTCTTGTACGTAAGAGGGCAAATTTTGTACTAAGTCACGTAGGTAGTGATCTACAAAGATACTGGCATTGGAGGAGAGATTTCCTGTTCCTGATACTATAGGCCTACCAGGAATAGGTACCATTTGTTTATGCACTTTAGGTAGTGCATAAAAAGTTGAGATACAAGGGAATTTTGGTAGGAGGAACATGTATGCTTGCTCATCAATAATCTTCTCCATTTTAGCTTTTTCTAATATAGACTTTAAAGCTACTCTATATTCAAAGTTTGGATTTTTTGTTAGTATTTCGTAGGTAGTTCTATCATCCAAAATCCTATTGCACATCTCTTTGTATTTGTCATTACTTAGTATTACAAGATTGCCTCCTTTATCTGCCTGTTTAATTTGAATATCTTTACAAGACTTAAGTTCATCAAGGGCTTGGTATTCTTTTTTGGTTAGATTGAAGGATTTGCTTAGTTTAGTAAAATCTAAACTTTCTATATCAATTGTTACCTGCTGAAGGAATACCCAGATGTTAGAATAATCTTTTAGAAAGGGGGTAAAATTACTTTTGTTTTTACATCTTTTAGTGTCTTTATAAGTATTACCTTCCTCAGCAGAGGCATTCTCTTCTAATAGAGACATTAGAAGTTTGAAGGTTCCAATATCTTCTTTGTTCATGCCTAACTTCATATGATCTTTTTCCTCTTTATTTTTAAAGAATTTCTGTAAGGCTAATTTGCGTGCAAAAAGGTTAATATCTTTAATATGGGTAAATTTGTCCGACCTTGATGTTGGCACAAAACTGAGGCCTTTCCTCAGTACTGATTCATGGTTAATATCTAAAGAGAAGTCAGATAAGTTGATAATTTTCATACTTTGGTCTTTTATCAATCTTGCTGTATTTAGTTTATTCTCAGTACTTAGGTCTTTTTCCTTTGGTCTCTCCTCTCTGGACCCTTCACAGGGAACTGGCCTTCCTCTAAAAAACCCTCATTATTATAGGTATTAGGCATTCTAGTTTGTGCAAACTTTCTTGTGTTGTATGCCTCCCTTCTATAATGCATACCAGGGTGTCTACCTCTTGAGCTATGGATAGAATGTTCATCTATATCTGAATTGTCATAGTCTGAAGAGCTTATGTCAGAGTTTCTTTGTGATGGTATTGAGGCGGGAAATTTCCTAAAGATTCTATTTGTTTGGAAATCAGTTTTATCTCTCAGGAATTTTTTCTGTTTCCGGTCTTTAATATCTCTTTTGAATCTTTCTATATTGTCATTTAATTTTTTACACAGAGATTCATACTCTGTGGAACCGCTTTGTTTATTGAACTCTTGCTGACATAGTACAATCTTAGGTTTTAATAGTTCCAAATTATGTTTTTCTGTTTCAATAATCAGACTGATTAATTCAGATGAACATTTGAGAAGAATATCTTTCCATTTGTTAACAAAGGTTTCATCACTCAGATTTATGGCAGGATTGAGATGTAATCTTAGGCCTCTGGGAACATATTTATTTTTAAGATAGTTTTGAAGGCTACTTATCTCCCATACAGAGCGTACTTGTTTTCTCATTATTTTTAGAAGGTCTCCATATATATGCTTAATGTCTGTGTTGCCTTCAAAAGTGGGCTGAGGATTGCCACTGAAGCTTTCTTCAGCTTCTTTGAGGAGTGAATCAATATCTATGTTTTGAATGAGAAAATTAGTCATTTTCAATATAATGTTTGTTATGGAATTTATTAACTAAATAAGGTTCAGGTACTGGGTGTCAAAGGCAGTAGATAGTATATTAATATGATGATATTGTATTTATGCTTCCTTAATGTGGATTGAACCACTGGTTTATAAATCAAGGTCTAATAGGAATGCTAGGTTCCCAGGGTGTTTGCCACCCAAAAATTATTGATATATATACAAAAAGTGGGAAAAATATAATTGAAGTCTTTATTAATAGGGGGTAACAACGGCGATTGCTTTAAAAACAATGGGTAAAAAAAATCCCAGGATTGAAACAAAAAGATAAAAATAGGCTAATGGATGTGTGGACAAAAACCACTAAATGTTGAATGTACTCTTAATAGAGGGGTTATTAGGTCCACACCTAACAGTACTGTAGAGGCAAAAAATGATTGCTAATCCAATTGGAATAATCCTGTCTTTGTGATAAATCCTGGATCTATAATCCATATATATAAAGGTGTAAAGGATCTGGATAGCAAAGGCTCATCTTATAAAAGGTCCCAAAATAAATTACTGGGAAAAATCTGAAAAATATATAAATATTCTTAACGGTATACCAAGGTATGATTATACCATATTTGCTTGCTTATGAGTAAGGGTAACAGTGTTTTGAACAGGGCAATAAAGTTCTAGGACTATTATATGCAATTAGTGCCTACCCAAGGCTACTTCTCATATAAGAATAGGACTTATATCTTGCCCATATTGCATCTCAAAGTATAGCATAATAGGGAATAGGCCAAAGAATGAGCAGTGCAAAAAAAAAGCCAGCTGGCTAGTTATTACTTCAAGCATTGTTATTAAAGTGCTTAATCTAACTTATATCCAGACCACAACATTCACTCATTTTGAAACGGACAGGTAGGGTAAGCATACAACCTCTAAAAATATTAATGGCTAATACAGTACTGTTAGTGGTGAAGACGCCGGCGTGCCCTTAGCTGTGAGGCATGCCACGTCATCAAAGGCCGACGCGTTTCGACGTCATCAGACGTCTTTGTCAAGGTAAGGTCTGTGAAGCCGTCTGGCCCTCTTTTTAAACGCTGCCGTTACTACGGCAACCAATTGACACTCAGTGAACCTGCGCAATGGATACAGGAAGCGTCTGTTGCACTAAATTTCAGTGCGATGCAAATGCAACCAGCCTTATATAAGGAGGGGTCTAAGGGGAGAAGAAACATGAAATAGCGAAATGGCAAATAACAAGCCCAATTAACAACATACAGTGATAGAAATAGAATGGTGGAAAACACAGCCACAAGAGATGGGGGAACCTATTGTGAAGAGTAGATATAATAGGAAAAATAAATAAAAAGGGAAGGATATCTAAATTAAATGATTGCTACTATAATATAAATATGAATGTGTGGTGAAACGTAATAATATGAGAGATGAAACATGTAAGGCATCTCTATAAATGTGGTAGGGGAACACCACAATATGGTGTGAGTGGAAAAATGAAGTGTGGGAAAGAACAAGGAATATGATGACTGTGTAACAGTCATAATAAGTTGATGGCAAATAAAAAATAGGCCATCAATATAAGTGGTACAATGTGATATAGTATGGCATAAACTGCCAATTATAAAGATGAGAAACTATAAGTAAAACTAAACTAAATGATGAAATAATAAATGAGCTATAGCACCAAACAATGACTACTTGATAACAATCCCATAAAAATACCAGTATATTCAAATGAAGTGTAAAAATGTGAAACCTTCATTTAAACCTATTGGAGATAGAGCTTGTAATTTGTAAATCCATTTTGCTTCATGTTGAAGAAGTTTTTTATCTAAGTCTCCCTGTCTAGGGCCCTGATGGACCTTCTCAAGGGCTGTGAAAGTAAGAACTTCACTTTTGCCACCATGAAAGATCTTAACATGGCGTGCTAAAGGGGTATCTAGATCTTTCTTATTGAATAGATATGTTCACCAATACGTCTACGTAGTTGACGTCGTGTTTTTCCTACGTAAATTTTGGAACATAAACATGTAGCCACATAAACTACACTTGTGGTGCAGCAGTTTGAAAAATCCTTTAAAACATATCTTGCCCCATTGGACGGATGTTCATAGACTTTTGTGGGTTTGATGTATCTACAAAATTTGCAGTTCCCACATTTGAAACATCCCAATGGGGGATTGAGCCATATCTTATTATCTTTATTCTCTTTAAAGAAACTATGCACTAGAGTATCTTTCAAATTTTTGCCTTTCCGATAAACAATTGGTATTTTTTGTGGAAGTACATCTGCCAAGTCCTAGTCACTTTTTAATAGATGCCAATGTTTAGATATAATATCCATTATTGAAGCAGATTCATAGCCATAAGTCAAAATACATCTTGGATATGTTTTGTCTGATGTTTGAGTATTTGTCCTGTGTGATTTATTCAATAGTTCTGTTCTGTTGCAGCTCAATGCATGTTGGAAAGCTTTCTTTAAGCATTTTTTTGAGTATCCTCTTTCTAGGAATCTTTGTTTTAATTTATCAGCCTCAATTTTGAATGTGATATCTGAACTGCAATTCCTCCTGATTCTTAAGTATTGCCCCTTAGGGATACCTTTTTTCAGGGGTACAAAATGTTGGCTGTCCCATAAGAGTAGCGTATTTGCAATTGGATTAGCAATCATTTTTTGCCTCTACAGTACTGTTAGGTGTGGACCTAATAACCCCTCTATTAAGAGTACATTCAACATTTAGTGGTTTTTGTCCACACATCCATTAGCCTATTTTTATCTTTTTGTTTCAATCCTGGGATTTTTTTTTTACCCATTGTTTTTAAAGCAATCGCCGTTGTTACCCCCTATTAATAAAGACTTCAATTATATTTTTCCCACTTTTTGTATATATATCTATATTCAATGCTACCACAAGATACGTTAAAGTAGCCCCATACTTTATGGAAATACAAATAAAATCTATAAAAAGAAACTTTAACATTTTACATAAAACATTGTAAATAAAAATCAATGAGTAAAACTGTGTTTAACTTGTTACTGTATGTATAAAAGGTTTTATAGCAGCCTTGTCCAACTGTTTGACACAGCAGGACATATTGGAATTTTATCCTCACATGTACGGCTTGTGAGTAAAGGTCTGAAATAGTCAAAACAAAATATATATTCACACATAAATAAACTTACCACAAGTAAATAATTAATTATTGCTTATCACTGTAACACTGTTTTAATGTGATATTTGTTGTCATTTGCTAGTATTGGTTCTCCTAACTTGTAGCCCGATTCAATTGAAAGCCTGCATCTCGTGGGATTGTGGCCGTATGTCTGTGGGTGTGTTACGGGCTCTGATTCCGGAGCTATTCAATTGATGGAGCCTGCAAGTTACTGGCCCAAACTCGACTCTGCAAACCATGCACTGGTTTGGAGCAGTTCAGGGCGGGAACATGATTAATTACGCGAGACCATAACCTCCCATTTCAAAACAGCCAATAGAAAATAAGACTGTCATTATTATGGCAGTAATACAGAATTTTGAAAATGAATGCCAATACTGCTCTAGTCCATGTGGGTGGCCTGATATGTATTAACTCATTGATTCCTAAGATCAATATCACCCCGAAATGAAACATAACAATAAATTAAATGTACTGCCAATTTGCTAGCTTGAGACTATTGTGCAATTAATTCTACTGTTTTTCATCACTTTCCCCATTATTTACAGTACAGTATTGATTTTTTAATTGCATTTACAGTGCTACGAACCGGTGTTTAACTCCCTTGCGGGTCCTCTCTAGCACCCGTAGGATTTTCTCCTTTATTTGCTGTTTACAGGTGTGAAAACATTTGTGGCCTTGAGGAATTGGAGCAATGGAATATCGATTTGCGATTATTTCGATCGTAACTCTTGGAATTGAAAGATCAAAGGCATTATCGCAAAGCCTATAATGGCATAACGTATGAACGTACATGAGCTATATAATGGCATAACAAGCTTTGCCTTACCAGTACGTTACCCATTGATGCTGAGCCGTGCCATACCATAATGTACCTCTCGCCTCCCAAGCCATAAGTGCACCCCTTAAACGCAATGCCATACCATATCACTATGTTTCCCTTGAATGCAAAGCCATATCATACCATAATGTACCCCTGAGATACCAAGCCTTATCATAACATAACTTACCACTCGCATGCCAAGATTTGCCATACTATAACGTTCCCCATGAATACTGAGCCTTACCATACCATAAACGAACCTCTTGCATGCAGAGCCATGTTGTATCGTGCCCCTTGTAATCCATTACTCTCCATTCAGCTTTGATCGCCATGTACATATAGCCTATCAATGAAATCAGCAAGCATTTCAGGGTTTCCCAATCCAATTATCTCTTTATCTACTAATTTGTACTTTTTGGTCTCTAATCGGGTTAGGACGACGTAGCTAAAAATGCCATACCTCAAGCTACTGTCACTAGAGAGAAAGTCCTGACTACAATTAAAAGGTTAAAAAGTTACCTGGAGTTGTGGGAGGGGCTGGTACTCCCCCTGCTATCTAGCTTAATTTTACTCTCCCTAGCCCTCTAATCAGGCTAGGGTGATGTAGCTAAAAATGCCATACCTCAAGCTACTATCAAGAGAGAGAAAGCCCGGCTACAAATATGAAAATATATATTTACTACAACTAATGTTACTCTTCCAATTTATATCTCTTCTCTGGATTTATAGGGAATACATTACAGTGCCTTGCAAAAGTATTCACCCCCTTGGTATTTTTCGTGTTTTGTTGCCTCACAACCTAGAATTAACATGGATTGTTTGTTGCATCATTTAATTTACAGAACATGCCCACAACTTTAAGATGTTTTTTTTTTTTTTTATTGTGAAGCAAACAACAAATAGGACAAAATAACAGAAAAAGTCAATGTGCATAACTATTCACCCCCCTTAAAGTCAATACATTGTAGAGCCACCTTTTGCGGCAATCACAGCTCCAAGTCGCTTTGCATAAGTATCTATGAGCTTGCCACATCTTACCACTGGGATTTTTGCCCATTCCCCCTTGCAAAACTGCTCCAGCTCCTTTAAGTTGGATGGTTTGCGCTTGTGAACAGCAATCTTTATGTCTGACCATAGATTTTCTATTGGATTGAGGTCTGGTCTTTTACTACGCCATTCCAAAACATTTACATGTTTCCCCTTAAACCACTCAAGTGTTGCTTTAGCAGTGTGTTCGGGGTCATTGTCCTGCTGGAAGGTGAACCTCTGTCCTAGCCTCAAATCACACACAGAGTGGTACAGGATTTGCTCAAGAATATCCCTGTATTTAGCACTATCCATCTTTCCCTCTACTCTGACCAGTTTCCCAGTCCCGGCTGCTGAAAAACATCCCCACAGCATGATGCTGCCACCACCATGTCTCACTGTAGGGATGGTGTTCTTTGGGTGATGTGATGTGTTGGGTTTTTCTTTGATGGCTGGGAGTCTCCCACATGCCTTTTTGCAAACTCAAAACGTGCCATTTAGTTTTTTGATGAAAGTAATGGCTTTCTTCTGGCCACTCTGCCATAAAGCCCAACTCTATGGAGCGTACGGCTTATTGTCGTCCTATGTACAGATACTCCAGTCTCTGCTGTGGAACTCTGCAGCTCCTTCAGGGCTACCTTAGGTCTCTGTGCTGCCTCTCTGATTAATGCCCTCCTTGCCCGGTCCGTGCGTTTTGGTGGGCGGCCGTCTCTTGGCAGGTTTGCTGTTGTGCCATGTTCATTCCATTTGGTTATGATAGATTTGATGGTGCTCCTGGGGATCATCAAAGATTTGGATATTTTTTTATAACCTAACCCTGACTTGTACTTCTCAACAACATTGTCCTTACTTGTTTGGAGAGTTCCTTGGTCTTCATGGCAGTGTTTGGTTAGTAGTGCCTCTTGCTTTGGTGTTGCAGTCTCTGGGGCCTTTCAAAAAAGGTGTGTCTATGCAATGACAGATCATGTGACACTTAGATTGCACACAGGGGGACATCATTTCACTAATTATGTGACTTCTGAAGGTAACTGGTTGCACCAGAGCTTTTTATGGGCTTCATAACAAAGGGGGTGAATACATACGCACATGCCACTGTTCTGTTTTCTATTTCTAAAAAATAGTTGTATTTATATATTTTTCTCATTTCACTTCACCAACTTAGACTATTGTGTTCTGATCCATCACATAAAATTCAGATTAACAAAACATTGAACTTAAGGCTGTAATGTAACACAATAAGTAAAAAGTCAAGTGCGGTGAATACTTTTGCAAGGCACTGTATCTTTCTAGTTCATGTGCTAGTTCTACCTTTGTATGTGATCTCCAGTTTCTTCCAACAAGTATTAACATTAGAAAACTATACCTTTTTCACTATACACATCCTAACAAGGAGCCCGATTTAATTAAGCAATCGTAAGTTACCGGGGCCCATAAGTGAGGCCAGAAGTTAATTTGCTATTCAATTGGCAATAGTTAAACCCGGAACTTACAGCCGCCCGAAGCCTTTGATTTTTCACTTTCGCAAGAGTTACAATCGCAAAAATCACAATCAATTGCTCCAGTTCCTCAAGTCCGCAAATGTTTTCACACCTGTAAATGGCAAATGTAGGAGAAAATCCTACTAGTACTAGAGAGGACCTGCAATGGGGTTGAAGCCCTGTCCGTAGCACTGTAAATGCAAATAAAAAATCCATACCGCTCTGTAAATAACGGGGAAAGTGATGACAGACATTAAAATTAATTGCACAACATTCTCAAGCTGGCAAATGGACAATAAAATAAATGTATTTTTATATTTCATTTCAGGGTTATATCGATCTCGGGAATTAATGGGTTAATACATATCAGGCCACCCATATGGACTAAAACAGTATTGGCATTCATTTTTATTATTTTTTATTTTGAGGGTTTGCGAGTCTGATCGCATATCAGACCCCCGAACCTAATTGATTCACATGTAACGTTCATTCTTTACTGCTGTAATAATGGCGGTCTTATTTTCTATTGGCTGCTCTGAAATGGGAGGTTACGGGCTTGCTTAATTGATCATATTTCCACCCTCAAATGCTACGACCAGTGCATGGTTTACGAAGTCGGCTTTGGGCTTGCAGGCTCCTTCAATTGAATAGCACCGTAATCGGAGACAAACAGGGGCCCGCAGCACGTCTGCAGACATTCGGCGAAGATCCTGCGAGATGGGGGCTTGCAATTGAATTGAGCTGGAGATTTGTAGTTGCCTTTCATCCTGTAAAATATACAAGGTATTTCCTTCTAGATTTTTTACAGATTAATAGTACTATTGTATATTTTACAAAGTCATCCTCAATTTATTAGCCCATTAATATGTTTAATTTATTGAATATGACCTGCTGTGGCCATCTCAAAATATATATATGAGATAGGTGAGGATTTCACAGTTCATCCTTATTTTGGTATTTAAATGAGATAGACAGCATTCATAGGTGGCCCTATGACAAGGATTTTCGCCAAAGAATGGCTGTATGTCCTGATATAGGATGGGATGATAAGGATGTAGGCAGTTGTATGAAGATAGTTACTCCATTGAGGGGTACTTCTTCCTTTCGTAGGAGTGTTGCCAAATAAGGACAGATTAGTACAGAAGGAGTTGTTAAAAACTTGACATTTTTTCTTATATAACGAAAGGTACTGTAAGTGGGGGTCATCCTGTCGGTTTAAGCACGAAATATTTTAAAGTAATCAGAACAGCAGAACTGGGTGCCAAGGAAAGATGCCAGTAAGGTTAGAAATAATGTGCCCATAGCTAAATAGAAATAAGCGTAAGAGAGGTTGTTTAAAGATGCTCAGCTACTATTTGATGGATTTAATAAGGATTTTAAAGTTATATTTGATGAAGCCTCACAATCAGATCTTCCTCCAAATTTGAATTCAGCTTGTAATTTTCCTCAGGTGGTTGGTGAGAAAGGAGATAGCATTAGGTAGGATTGATGGTACCTTTCCGTTACGGCCTATCACTGACTTGAGTACCTAAAACAGAACCAGGGAAGTTTAGAATTGATTCATCATCTCTCTTTTCCAAATGTTTATTGATTAAGGATAGACTTGATAAGGAGTTAGTTAAGTATTCATCATTTGATCAGGCAATTGGTTTAGTCAGGGATGCAGGAAAATGAATACTTATGGCAGAGTTTGACAAAGAATCTCCTTACAGATTGCTACCAGGACATCCTTCATGCCATCATCTTTTGGGATGTCAATTTTAGGAATACTTTTATGGAGATCTATGTTTTCCTATAGCTTGCTCAATTTCCTGTCCATATTTTGATACATTTAGTAGTTTCGTTCTTTGGGTAGTTGAAATTCAGTCTTGAGTTAGATTACTAGTGCATTACTTAGATGGTTTTCTTTGTGTGGGTCCAGCTAATTCTTTTGAAAACAATTGAGATTCCATTAGCTAAAAATCAAAAGCTCTATCTACTTCTCTCATTTTTTTGGATTTACAATCAATGTAGCTCGCTTTGAGTACAGGATTAGTTGATTTGAGGCAGCTAGTTTATAACTAAGCAGTTATAAAGAAAATTAAGCAATCTGTTCTAGGGAAATTAAATTTTGCATATTTTGTATATATTGCAAAAAAAATAATAAAAAAATAAAAATAAAAAATAATAATAAAATAAATAAATAAATAAATAAGGATGAGTAATGGAAAATTGGAGGTATAATCTTGTATATTGTCTTAAAGCACCTCGTTATTATTAAATGTATATTATATGATGTCAAGTTATGTTAATGTGGTTGTCGCAGCGGCGGGTGGTAAGGGGAGTCGCCGGGACAGTGGTAAAATGGGTGAGATCCTACCCTATGGTGGTACGGATGTTCCAACGCGGTAGGCCCTGGACGAGGGTTCAGGACGTAGGGCGTACTGTCTCTGGACAGGCTCCTCCCCTCACGTGGTTATGTTAATGATTGTTATGGTTATTACATCAGTTTGTGTTTACCAATAAACACTGTGGCCAGTTATCCTCCCAAGAAGTTGTCTGTGTCTAATCATGAGATTTTAATTGGTGATTGTGTATAAACCCTTATGTGCACATACCAACTAGGCCTTGCTAAGGTCATATACTTTTCTTTGGGGTTTTCAGAATTTCTTAAATGATGAGTCATAACAAGAATATAGGGGGGGGGGGGTTGCAGAGACAGGACGCTATTGCTTCTGATTCTGATTTGGCAGTGAGACTTGGTAGATCAAAAACTGAAAGATTTGGAAAATAAGTTTATATTTTTCCTTATCCCATTTATGAAGAATGTTGGCCATATAGATTTTAGTTTATTGCCCAACTAGGCCTGGTTCTTTTAAATGCTGTTGGCTCTTCATTATCTAAATTTTACGTTTTATCAATTTAACATTTATGTATTTCAGGTTTAGGCCTAGAAACTAACAGCCTTATTAAATTGCGATTCGGTAAAATTTAAGCACACAGCATATTTTATTTACAAAAGTTTTTAGTTAGTGAAGACCTTGCTTCTGGATAGAAGTTCACTAACTAAAAACTTCTGTAAATAATATGCTGTGTGCTTATATAGAGCCCTTTTAAATTTACGGAATCGCAATTTAATAAGGCTGTAAACAATGTGGCACCTTAGAATTGGTGCCGCTACAGAAGCAGCTAAACTTGGATTAGGGGATGAGTGGGTAAAAAAAAAATAGGAAAATGGGCTCCTTATCGATTTTTAATTATTTATTCCCAACCTTTTATTATTTCATGCAGATGGCAATGATTTAGGTTTAAGAGAGTTAATTAGGATCATAAAAGGAGACGTTCATCGATTTTTGCAGAAGCTATATCCTCTTCTCTTTTTAATATGGTCTGTCCCTAGGTCGCAGTGGAGGGGGGTAACTGAGAAGAAAAAATGCAAAGGTCAAAACAGAAATTAAATTAATTATTTTGATTTAATGGCCAATCCTTAAACATATTATTTAAGCCAAATAGTGAATAGTAATGTGCAAAATTACATTATTTGCCATTCCCACTATTCTCAAGTGACTCAAATACATGCTATCTTATATTTATTTCAACAGATTATGTTTTAAGTGACAAATATAATTTGTGGTAATTTTGTGTTCAACCAGTGCAAATGGCACGGCAACATTCTTGTCTTTTTTTGCAGTTCATTACTGATATAATAAAATGCATGTTGAAGCAGGACAAATCTATAATGCTAAATGGTAATGTATGTAATACATACGGCATGATGATTGGAATTAACCAGCCGTAACAATGGCAGGTAAAGACTAGTAAAAACATTTTGTGTGGTCATAGTATACATTGTATTATTTGGACTGATCAGCAATATATTACATATTTATATGGTTCTTCCACTTAGAGAGCTAGATTATGCTTGTCCATTTTCGAAAATAATTAATATTCTCGTATTGCAGTACTGTCTGTCCACATGCTTTTTCTTTTGTCTTTTTACAACCCTCTTCCAGTTTGTTTCCTGTGGGTTTGCCATTCCTTATCATATCTCCAACAATCTTCTATTGCCCCTTACCGCTCATATGATTCAATCTTTGGGTTAAAACGCAAAGTACCATTTAAAGAGATGCATTTTATGCACTTTATGAATTTGTTTTGTTTTATTTGAATATGTTTAGACCACGCACAGCAATGATGCTACATGCAGACACAGTGCATGTCACTGTCTGCTTGACACGGCATGAGTCACTGTTAAGGTAGGATGGAGCCTCTATCCTGTGGGTGTGGTGTGAGATCACAGGTTCCTCTACTCACCTCAAGATGTTCTCAAAGAAGAAAAATAATATTTCAATGTTTAACTGATCTGGGGTATTGACCTTGTCAGCCAATAAGCAGTAATATAGATGTATGAGTCATATTTGTCGGCCAATAAGATCTACATACGTACGTATGCTTTGTGTACTTCCTGTTAGTTTTAACAAACTTTGAACACATACTGCTTATCAGAAACATACATTACATTGATTCATTCTATACACATACAGATGTATTTTTATATGTAACGCGCCAACATATTCCGTAGCGCTGTACAGAGGTTAAGTACAAATCAATTTTTTTTTATCCCATTGCAAAAGAATTGAGGGCCCTGTTATTGAGTTTAAAATCAAACATACATAGGCACCTGGTACCTACCAATAGAAGAAGAACTGCATTCTGGTACATTTTTGTACCCTATACTAACCTTCAAGCCAACTGCAAAACAATGCAAAAATCTACAGCAACATTGTCTAAGCTCCTCCTTGCTTCCTTGTAGTGGACAAATAGACTACACATCCATTGATGCCCTGCAGAGAATGACTGGCCCCCAAAAAATAAGAATTTTATTCTAATTGAGCTTGGATTTGCAAGGGGCATTCCTTCTCAAAATAATCTGCCAGAAAACTGAAGAAAATTGCAAATGCTAGGGTGAGTTTATTAATGTTTATTTTGTTTTTTTCATAAAAAAATGTTTTTGTACACTACTAATCTATCAGATGTATTCATAATCCAGGAAACGTACAAATACCTTTAATATTTTGTATTCAAAACAAAACTTTGGTAATGTTTAAATTATACTCTTATTAAATGCATGAAAAAAAATGTTTTCCATTTCCTTTTAATTCGCCTAGTTAAATAATTTATGGAAAACATTTGTTGGTCTAAAGAGTCCTTTTAACAGAAAAATAACCCCCTCATAATTACTCCATTGATCTCTCATCTTAACAAAACACCAACAAGTCAACGTTTGCAGGGTTATCTGTTGTTTACAGAATTTTAGCATCTTCTCTGATGCCGGGGACTTTCATCTTCAGATCAAGATAACAGCAAAGATCCAGAAATAACATTATTGTAAATGACATATTGTTTAATAATGGTATAACTTACACTTTATAGTATTAGGTTTTTTCAAGGGATAGTAATGCTGAAACACCTGATGTGGGACGCAGCAAACTCATAAGATAAGCAAACTTCCACTGACTTTAAGTGAAATCTGTAATCAATTTTACTCAAAAAGAACAACATGCCAGTAGGTGGACTTGTGGTCAAATGATGTACAATCTGATCATTCTCTTGGTGGCTGGCCATGATCTGGAATTCTTAAATCATTTAAAAATCATACACTATCTTGAGATTTAAGATATTTGTAAATCCTTAACTTTTCATTTTGAAAAAAATTATTTCTGGAAAAAATGGGATTTATCTATGGTGGTAGGGATAATGGACTCTACTAGTTGACACTTTGAATCCATTATGCTCTAATGGTTCGTAAATCCTTAATTGATCCATCGGGTATACAAATTGTGTCGTCTTCTGGTTCACAACTTGAACTCACATCTCAATGTGCAGATTCTTACTAATAACCACCTAATTGTGCACAACATGAAAAATATATATATATTATTAACCATAGACAGATAGAGTCCAGTAGTATGAAATTAAACAAGGGTTGATGTTATTTAGTTATATTACTCCATGCCACCTAATTTAGGTTGAAAGCTTTGAAGAACTTTTGGACTTGAAATAATACTTGTGATAGGGCTAATTACTGCTGTGGAGTATCTGCTGACTCATATTGTTTTCTGTATGATGGGATCTTCTATGTGGGACGGTGGACAAACTTGCCTCTTGTCAATGAAAACATATTTATAGGTGGAGGATATTGCTCAGTTTATGAGACATATTATAGTTTATTATGCATCTACTAATGATTTGATCTTTTTTGGCCAGGAAACTATAAGATTTTGTGAAATTTTAAATTAACTAATTGTAATATGGAATTTAGTTGTAAATGTGATAGCACATCAATTCAATATTTTAGATGTGATACTCAGGGTTAATACTATATAGCAGAGAGTGGATCTATCAAAGACATGGTAGTAGCAATACTTTGCCCACATTCAACTCGTTGTCATCCAACTCTGTATGGTATGCCCAAAGGACAATTTAAATATCTAAGACACCATTAATCAGAAACTGAAACCTTTTAGTAACAATTTTACAGTCGCCATAATGTAACCAGCATAGTGAAAGTTTTAGTACTAAAGAGTAAAGAAAACTACACATTCTACATGGGAAGAGCATGTAAGGGGCAATGAGCAATGTTATATGTAAGCTTTTTTACTGCAAATATTTTATAAGAATGAAATACATTGGCTATCCCAGGCACACATATGTTAAAAACAGATTTATTAAAAGGAATGGAATATGGTCAGATATATTACCTCTTATGGTGTGGATTGTCCAAATGTGTGTAACATTATTAGGCAAGCCACAGTGCCTTGCAAAAGTATTCACCCCCCTTGACTTTTTACATATTTTGTTACATTACAGCCTTAAGTTCAGTTTTGGTAATCTGAATTTTATGTGCTGGATCAGAACACAATAGTCTAAGTTGGTGAAGTGAAATGAGAAAAATATATACATAAAACTATTTTTTAGACATAGAAAACAGACAATTGGCATGTGCATATGTATTCACCCCCTTTGTTATGAAGCTAATAAAAAGCTCTGGTGCAACCAATTACCTTTAGAAGTCACATAATTAGTGAAATAATGTCCACCTGTGTTAAGTAGGTGTCACATGATCTGTCATTACAAATACACACCTTTTTTGAAAGGTCCCAGAGGCTGCAACACCTAAGCAACAGGCCCCACTAACCAAACACTGCCATAAAGACCAAGGAACTCTCCAAACAAGTAAGGGACAATGTTGTTGAGAAGTACAAGTCAGGGTTAGGTTATAAAAAAATATCCAAATCTTTGATGATCCCCAGAAGCACCATCAAATCTATCATAACCAAATGGAAAGAACATTGCACAACAGCAAACCTGCCAAGAGACGGCCGCCCACCAAAAGTCACGAACCGGGCAAGGAGGGCATTAATCAGAGAGGCAGCACAGAGACCTAAGGTAACCCTGGGGGAGCTGCAGAGTTCCACAGAAGAGACTGGAGTATCTGTACATAGGACGACAAAAACCTGCACGCTCCATAGAGTTGGGCTTTATGGCCAGAAGAAAGCCATTACTTTTAGCGAAAAACAAAATGGCACGTTTTGAGTTTGCGAAAAGGCATGTGGGAGACTCCCAAAATGTATGGAGGAAGGTGCTCTGGTCTGATGAGACTAAAATTTAACTTTTCGGCCATCAAAGAAAACGCTATGTCTGGCGCAAAACCAACACATCACATCACCAAAAGAACACCATCCCCACAGTGAAACATGTTTTGTGAGCATCATGCTATGGGGATGTTTTTCAGCAGCCGGGGCTGGGAAATTGGTCAGAGTTGAGGAAGCGATGGATGATGCTAAATACAGGGATATTCTTGAGCAAAACCTGTACCACTCTGTGCGTGATTTGAGGCTAGGACGGAGGTTCACCTTCCAGCAGGACAATGACCCCAAACACACTGCTAAAGCAACACTTGGGTGGTTTAAGGGGAAACATGTAAATGTGTTGGAATTTCCTAGTTAAAGCCCAGACCTCAATCCAATAGAAAATCTGTGGTCAGACTTAAAGATTGTTGTTCACAAGTGCAAACCATCCAACTTGAAGGAGTTGGAGCAGTTTTGCAAGGAGGAATGGGCAAAAATCCCAGTGGTAAAATGTGGCAAGCTCATAGAGACTTATCCAAAGCGACTTGGAGCAAGTATTGAATAGTTATGCACATTGACTTTTTCTGTTATTTTGTCCTATTTGTTGTTTGCTTAATAATAAAAAAAAAACATCTTCAAAGTTGTGGGCATGTTCTGTAAATTAAATGATGCAAATCCTCAAGCAATCCATGTTAATTCCAGGTTGTGAGGCAACATAACCCGGAAAATGCCAAGGGGGGTGAATACTTTTGCAAGGCACTATACGTCCATTCTTTATGTAGATCTGAACAGTACTAAAATACGTTTTTTTGTTTGGTGTTTTGTTAAAGAACAACCATTACCAACCATTTGTCTCCAAGTACTGTATAGTTATGAGTAGTTTAAGTTTGTCTTCCAGCACCTAATATACTATTTCTAGCTATTTTGACCATGATATGTCAATATATTGAACACATACATAAAAAACAGGATGTGTGAGGATATGATTATATTAAAAATAATTGTGTCTGTTCAGATCTTACAAAGCACATTATCCGGGATTTATAATCAAAACCTATCTATTTTCCGGTTTTGTGCTATAGATTCTCTAATCCCTCATGTTTAAGGTGGAGATAGAACAGTAGCTCTGTCTAATGAATATTTACCCTGCACATTCACGTACCCAGGGGAATCAGAATTTAATGGAATATTTCACTGTTTGTATTTTGATTGAATTTATCCCTTGAGGACACAATTTCTTTAAGTTATCATTATATTACTTTATTCATGGACATATCTATGTTTAATGCTGCCCTAAACCATTCAGATTTTGCACCTCCACCCCACATGCAGATCTTCCTTAACTCTTTTTATAACTCAAATCTGCTAAATTCAGTTCATTTAGCAGCAGTTTTAATAAGGAAAGCACATTATACACATGTTTTTTCCCCATCCTTGTTTGGTGGTGCCTAGCACATAAAGTGACTTTGGTATATCTTTAAAATCAGAGGAAATGGTGATGATTGTGTTAAGTTTAAACACTTTTGAAAGGGCCATTAATTGTGGAAGTTCTTAAAAAAAATGTTTTTAATAACACTGAATACAATGTTAGTGTATGTATGTCACAACTACTTGTTGTATTATGAGAAAGGATCATTTATAGAGCTGGATACAGAGTACTATGGAGTCCACTTATAAAAAATAGTCTAATGCGTTACTGGCTGTAGATTTATAGCTCTATATAGCAGAGAGTGACAAGCATCAAATTAAAACACCACAAACAAAAATAACTTTATAAATCAGTGAACAAATGGCAAAATAAAAACACAAAAATCAATAGTTTGGGATTGATACCTTGTAGCAATTTAATGGAACTGTTGGAATAAAATGACTTTAAGGTTTATTATGGTCGCAATAAATTCTGCTTTGAAACAGGTCTTCATTTGTTTGTCGATCTACTGTGTTACTATATGTATGCATGGGAGGACAAAATATCTAAAACTTAGGAGCCAGAGAAGCTGCTTTCTAGGAGCCGGAAGGAAGCTCTTCATACAAATACATTCTTATTTGGAAAAATATTTAGGAGCCCTGGCTGCCAAGCTCCTAAGAAATTTCCACACCTAGTAACATACGGATGTGAGAGCTGGACCATAAAGAGGTCTGAGCATTAGAACTCATGCCTTTGAATTGAGGTTTTGGAGTCCTTTGGACTACAAGAAGATCCAATCCATCCATACTACAGAAAATCAAGCCAAACTGTTCACTGGAAGATTTGATCATGAGACATAAAGCTCAATTACTTTGGCAATACCAGAACACTTTGATGCTGGGAAAGATTGAAGGAACATGAAGAAGGGGACAGCAGAGGTGGAGATGGATAGATGAGGTAATTTAAGCAATGAACAGAAAGTCAGACACGAATGGTTCGACTAAACAAAAAATAAATAAATATAAATAAATAAATATATATATATATATATATATATATATATATATATATATATATATATATATATACAGTATGTTGCTTCTGACTTCAAGCAGAGAGGTATTATTTGAAAGCTTGTCATTTCAAGTTTGTCCAATAAAATATCTATCACTATATACTACAACTATCTGATTATTCATCTAGATTACTGGACAATCACGGCTACCTCACTCTCATACATATATATTAACATCAGAAATTGTGATAATGTGGATATTATCTAGTGCAGAAATTATTGCAGTTTCTCTTTCCTTCTAAATTATTAACAAGTTATAAGGGAAATATTAATTTCATGAATATTGCCCGGTCAAGAGGACCAAATGCCATAGGCCTCAAATACATTGGAAAACATGGTTTAATTCAGGGATAACCCTTTCATGCATTTTCAGCATGAACACATTTAAAGGATTTCAAGCAGGGCTTTGGGATAACGCACTACATTAAATATTTATCTAGGGTATTTATTTACTTAAGTGAGACAACTAAGACCATTTCTTACGATATCGTGAGAATTATTTTTTTCAAAGTTTTACAGCTTTACCAATCTGGGAAAACTATCCACCACCAATTACTGATTTAGTTTAACAGCTTTTGTGGATTCTATTTCTCAGGATAAAAATACTTGGTCACCTCAGATACTAGAGTAAGTGCTGTAGAGTAATGAGGTCTGTGTTACATACGCAGTTTTACACGGATACCTCTGACAGAAAGACCCAAGAAATGCAATTGACGTAGCGCCTTCATTAAAAATATTCTAATAATAGAATTTTAAGAGTGGTAATGAAAGATGATTTCCCTGAGCACATACAATGTTACTAACACAAACTTACAAATTAATAACTGATAATAATCATGGTCATTTTTGATAGCATTATTGTAGGGTCTGTCACAAACATTTTTTGCAATGACAACTTCTGCTTGGAGATTGGTCCAAGAACCCGTTGTCTTTGAATAAATTAACATTTCCTCTTAGAGATTTATCAAATTGTCACCTGGTATGTTCAAAGATGTAATAGATATAGATCATAATACTTTTAGCAGTCCTACATGCTGATTGCTCACTGAATTAGGTAGGAGTAGGTTCTGATATCACTCATGGTAGACACTGCCATGGATGTAGGAACATGGGGGAACAAGGCGGTCAAATCCCGTTAGACTTTTGTGTGTGTATGTATGTATAGAGAAAATGTTGTGTGGTCTTTGTATACCACAAGCTGGTTCCTCACGCCAGAATTAATTTGGCTCCTACACCCAGACACACTGCAATTTCATATTTTGGTGTTATAACCTCTCTTTTGTCATTAGATACATAAACAGGACATGGCACAGGACGGAGCCATCTAAATGTAGTACTTTCTTATATGGCTGATTGTCTAATAATTAAAAATAATATGCTTGCAAAACTGTTGGATCTATCTAAAATAAATTAACAGGTCAACTTGCGCCAGTTTGTCTACCCAGTCTCTGGTGTGTTCTATGGTGGTTTTACACTCAAGCACAATGTCGAAGGAGCCCCAAATTATTGATATGATTGAATTAAGTAAGGTATAACATAAGTTAGCTGTGAGCTTGTGTTTTTATTTTTATCCAAGGCATATTAGAGGTGTATTAGTGGGTGATGACACTAATTGTGTATGATTCTTCTCTACTTTGTATGTTGTTTTCGGAGGAGCACTGAGGGAGGTGACGAAAATGTCGCCTCCAAGAATATTCTGTTGATGACAGAGCTTTATCAGGGCTTGAATTTGGGGATAGTGTTATTTAACGTGAAGGGAAAAACACCTTAAAGGGACACTGCAGTCCCATTTTTGCGGGACTCTATTTTAGCAAATTAGTAGCAATATTGAGAAAACTGATTTAGAGTGTTAAAACAGTAAAAACAAACATTAATTCATCACCCATTATATTCAATTAAGCTCAGGAATGATAATCAACACTGAAATCTTATAACCATTTATCTGTTATGTCTTAAGTTTCAAGATTTATTTCTGTTTGAAAAGCTGATAAAAGGGTAACTGTTATAAACGTGAAGTAGCAATTCCTTGAATGGTAATGATCTAATGTCTACCTTCAAGGATTCCACTAACTTGCCAAGTGGCTTGCCAAATCCTGGGACTCGGGAACTCCTTATATTGTACTTCTGTCTCCTAATTTTTGGGGGTATTTCGACATACACAATTTGGCTCCTAAGTCGGGTATAAAATAATCAACCCCTATATTAGAAGACAATAATGGTGATGGCCAGAACTGTATACAGTTGCATAATTAATTAATACATTTAAAGGTTAGTTTAATTTTATCACCTTACTAACATTTTCAGTACCAGTTCTTTAAAACAACATCAAATATTTTAAATACAGTATTGCTTTAATATGATGGGGACAAAAACTTGAGTAGTATCTATCTTCTCATGGCATTTCTCCTGCACCATATTACTAGTCAAAGTTTGATTTTTGTTAATTCCAGAAATACTCACATCTGTGCTACTTGAGAAATTGGGATTCTCAGCACTACAGCATTAACATGTGGTACTTATAAATATTGTCATTCTTTAGCCATCAGCAGCATTTGTCTTATCCAGGATGTGGTCTAATAAATAGATGTAACAAGATGAATCATTTCTAAAATATAAACAAGTCTACTTTTCAAATTATTGATATACACTTTTTTTCTAGTTCATTTCTTGGAGAGTTTATATAAGTTATTTTGTAAAGAATATACATTTATGGGAAAGAACTAAATTAGGAGAAGATTAGGTAGATTAAGATATAAATTAAATAAAGACAGAATAGATATTTCACTGTAATTGTCTGAGTTTGAAATCTTAAATACATAGGGCCTCATTCAATTGAGATTTTGCCAATTGAATAGCCATCTAAATAAGCAGATAGCATATTTTTTTAAAGAAGTTTTTAGTTAGTGAACTTCTATCCAAAAGCAACGTCTTTACTAACTAATAACTTATTTAAAAAAGTATGCTATGTGCTTATTTAGAGCCCTATTCAATTGGCCAAATCGCAATTGAATGAGGCCCATGGTGTTTTTTTTTTACATAAGATTGAAAACTCACAAACTTACAATCTACAGAGATAAATACTGTAAACCAAAAGGTGAAGTAATTAAAAAGAAGAAACAAGGGCTTGGAAAGTAATTGGAAATACAGTAGAGGGTTTATTAGTGATTACGTCTGTTAGTGTATCAGCTGTGTAAAATGAAGGTGATAGTGATAAACCTATAAATTAAAACAAATAATAGGTGAGTGGGCAAGTTATAGGAGTTCAGAGGCTTGAGAGAGGTGGTTGCGTGCGAGCGCCTAGAGGCAACATAAAAAAGGTAAAAGCAACTAAGAAAATGACAGTTGGAAAGTGAGTCTGTTGAATGAATGGAAGATGGCCCAGTGTCTTTGGTTGAGTCTCTGCAGAAATGGCTGCTCAGTACGGATGGTATATGCCACTGAGAAAATGACAGTTGGAAAGTGAATGTGCTTCATGAATTATGCAAAAAAACTAACAATATTAGATGCTGTTTAAGCCAAGTGAATAAAGCATTTTCAAAAATTCTTAATTTTAGCAGATACTGCTTGTGCATGAAAGTTGACATGACAGTAATATGTCATTTTCAAGGAATAAGGGCGAGAGGGGCAAGCCGTCTAAAGTACAGGGAATACAACAATTCTTAGTGTAAGTTTTATCACCGACGATCAACTTTTTTTTTATCATAACCCATAATGATTGTTACTAACAGTCATGAAAGTTTGATCATTACAGGGGCCCTTTAAACAGCATGTGGGTTATCTATAATGTTGCAATGTATATATCACTTGCATGAGGTCCTTTGGTCTGAAGGTAGATATAGATCGGCTTTTGATTATAAAAGGCTGCATGCCCTTGAACCATAATAGCCTTTCAGCACAAAGAATTATGATCAAACAGTAAATAAAAGCCACCGAACAAATTACCCTACATTAGTAGGGTAATTTGTTCAGCAATAAAATATCTGATTGTCGAATTTATAGAGTAATTTGTTTTGACTATATCTTCTAGAAGTTTCAGAACTGAAAATTATATCAATTACTGTAAGAGCACATACTAGAAAGGTATGTGTAGTACATTGTATTGATCTAGGAGAATTGATTTTATTGAACTTCCATTGAAGACCAATAAGAAGATATAACATATTGTGACAGAATGTTATTTATACCTCCTTGGCCATTCATCTCATGGAAATTACTTTTTCTTGCATTAAAATGCTATACCTTGGTTTTGTAGTCCATGAGTTCTTTAAAATGGATATGTTATAGTTCATTATAATGATATTTAAAATATAATTATATTTACTGTTACCCTCCTCACATCTCAATCATGGTGGTGGCATCATAGGCATACTGTTTAAATTATGATTACTCAATTATTTGTTTTTCATTGCCCCCAGTATGACCAGTTACATGGCACCTCCAAACATTTTTTTAATGGTCAAAGAGGGACACTTTATGGGGTGAGTCTGTATGTAGTTATTATTCACTATTTTTTAAATATCTAAGCTATGATGGTCATGTTGTTTATATACTTAGATCCACAATATCTGTGTGTTTCTATCTCCTCAAGAACATTTCTAATAAATATTTTTAAGGTGAAATTAAACCTTTTAAACATTCTTGGTCAGGCAGCTTAAGGGTCGCATGAGGCCTTCAGATAAATCTCATGTGGTCCCCAGTCAGTTCTTGTATGTTAGAGAGCATGCCCCTTTTTCAACAACACATAGCCCATTTTACCTTTCGAAACCTAGCAATTAAAAGCCAATTATGCTCCTAAGTTCTTCTCCTCCTTATATATACCTTTATTACCACTTAATTCCTTTTATATAGCAATGTTACCAATTTGTTTTTAGTAAAATAAAAGGTTTATAACACTGTCAGGCTGTTTAAGGACTAAGGGCCAGTATACGAGGCCCTTCAAATTAATTTGGTTGCCGGTCACTGACCTATATGACAGATACATTTTATACAACAAGATGCCTATATTGTTCCCAACTATATAGTAGCCCCACTCACAAGAAAGTTCTAAATATTAAATGAAACATCAATCTTTAAATGTCCTTGTTAGGTGACCTTGTGGTATCATAACTTAGATACAAGCCAAACTAAGCTCCTCTCTATCAGTGTATCTATTATGTAAATTCAGGAAAAGTGTTATGCTAATGGGGTACTGGTGGCAGCTCCCTCTGGTGGTGCATCATGCATTTCAAATGCATACATAATAACTTATAAATACAAACAAATATTACAACTGTTTATGCACTACATTCAACTAAAATAATATGATATCTCAAATTTGGCAAGTACTCTTTAACTTCATAAACCAATAACTCGGGGGGTCATCAATCGCATAATTATAAAAAAAACAGCCATGCGATAGGATGGAGGTGGAGACTGACCCAGCACATCAGGCAAGTATTACATTACTGCTTTCTTGTTCAATTTATAAATACACATTTTGTTAACTAAAAATAGCTGAACAAGATACTTACAGTCCTTTACCTGGAGCTTACTGTGGCCCTTTAAATGGATTCTGTAATTACTCTTTTTTTCATTCGGACCTTTTTATAGAATACAATGTTTTTCTATTGTAACAAGATGGAAACAATTCCTGATGTCATATCCCTTTCTTATCAGAGCAGGATTAAAACCTGGCATATTTTCTATATGTTTACTAATAATATGACAATATGTCCCAATTGTAAGATTTATTTCTGCCATATATTTTACAAAACTCTGCTAACTCTTGTTTTCAGATTGCCTTTAATAATGAAAATATGTTATTGGAAAATAAAGAAAAATAAAGGAACCCAACCTTGTTTGAACCATGTCCATTCACGCCAATCTACAATCCAGCAAGACACCAGAAGCTAACAATGAATTAGACTTATAATAAAGCTGTATGTCATCAAGTAATGTTTAATATCTTTAATTAACCATCAGAGATTTACCCTACTACCATCGTCGATGAGAAGAGCAGAAAAAGAAATAGCCATATGGTAGAACACTATACATTGGTCCACTTAGGAGCTCTGAGCTGGAAGGAGGTTTTTTAACTTGTTTTAGACATTCAAGTGTGAACACAGATGTACTTTTTATTTACTGTACTACTGTACGGTGGAGGGCTTCTATCGCTCTTTTGCCCACCATATTATAAATGATTGTTGTGGTGAACTACCTAGTCATAATTTCCACAACACAGGCTGAGATCCCGCTCCATGCTGATGATAGCCAGTAAGCTTGAAACAGCTGTACATGGATTGGATACTCAGCCTGTGTTTATTCCAACCTTGGCTTTGCATTAAAGCTGTGTAATACAGCATGCATAAGCTTAAAGGAAGCCATGTTTGATGATGGCTACGGAATGAAGAGCGAGGCATTTGTGGGCATATTTGTGTGTCCCGGCTCAACTTCCCAGAATGCAGTGTAATAACTGTTTTTCTCGGAATTCTGAGCTGGAAGCAGGTTTTTTAACTTGCTTTAGACATTCAAGTGTGAACACAGATGTACTTTTTATTTACTATATGTATATATATATATATATATATATATATATATATATATATATATAGTTAAGCATGGAAACGGTTAATAGCCTGTTTTTATAAATAAATAATTTTGATGCCTCTGAAGGGATCTGGGGATCTGCTTCTGGGTGTGCTTCAATTTTAGTCAGATCCAGTTATCTAATAAAGCCTTCTGGCTTTTCCCTTTTCCATCCCCCAACAACCTTCCCTCCAGTGATAGATATAAAACAAACCCAGAAGATTTAGGTCTTAGGAAGAAAGGCAAGCACAAAATGAATCCACTCATAAACAGTCTTCAAGAATTCAGATTTTTCCAATAAATGCTTTTGTTCCCATGCTTTTAGTTTATTACATACTTCACAAACAAGTATCTTTTTTCTTGAACTACAATGGTCCTTTATGTTTCCTCAACCAGACTAATCCCAAACCAAATACTTCAAATAGCTCTCTAACTCCAATCCTACAGCATCAATAAAAAAAATATTTAACTATTTCCCTGTTTGAACACAGGTAAATTAATTGGTTTCAGTCTTTTGAATGAGCCCCTCAGTGCTTGTCGAAATGGAATTGGACACCCCTAGCCTAACATAATTGGTGCAAGTTGTATATTATGCATGTGAATGTCAGTTCATTCATTAGATAACAGCAATCACCCATCATGATACCAGTGTATTTTGCTTCAGGACCAAACAGATGACGAATGTATGTTGTACAAGAAAGGTCAACTATTGATCTTCCAAGTTAACAAAATGTATGCTCTTCAGTTATTATTTAAATTAATTCAGAACATCAAACAAAAATAGTATTCACCAGTGTATTGCTTATCTGTAGCAACTGCTGGCAATCATTTTATATTATACACCTACAATATATTTGACAGCCCTCTACTAAGGATGATAATTCTCAATCCTAGATACAAAAGGTTGGCAAAAGGTTGAAACACTTTGTGTGAGTGCTTCTTTGTAAAAGGTCAACATAAGGCACAATCCACTGCAGCAACATTCATTCAAAACACTATTAAGAATCATGAAGCAAATGAAGTCTTCAAAACCAGTAGAAAATGGGCCAGTCATAGACCAAATGGTTCCCCAGGCAGAAGAAGACAGGACATCCCATCTCTCATTTTCATTAGAATGTATATGTGTGTTATAAGTGCAGAGGAACAGATTTCTCCCCTACTTATAAATGGCACCCCAGGCGGCTGCTTGAGATACCTGACACAAAGACCAACCATGAATAATTAATGTTAAGTAAATCAGTTATTACATATATTAAAAGGCCCAGTGCATGCACTAAATCTATCTTAGTTCACCATTCATTAACATTAAAAATGCATAAACCACCAGCAGCAAAGCAAATCTTTAACCAGGAAATTAAATTTAATAAACCCATTTTACTAAGTTCAATAATGGCCTCTATTGTGTCCCACCCCACCTGTCTTATTGTCCTGAGTACTACAAAAAGAGATAATATTGGTTAGGCTTTTTGGGTAAGATATGTATAATGTTATCTCCTTTGAAATCGTATACCGTATTGGTCCGAATATAAGCCGCACCTTTTTTTTCGTTTTTTGAGTTTGCGAGTTACGGCTTATATTCACGACCGTAAAAAAAATGACTGCCGATTTGCGATCGTGCGAGTTACGTGTACGGCTTATATTTGCAAACGTAAAATTACTGCCGATTTGCGCGATTGCGAGTTAAGGGTGCAGATTTGCGTGCTTGAGACTGCTGTATTGTAGCAATTGAATAGCGATTTACGGTTTTAACCTTCAAAAAAAGTTACAGTACTAATTAGAAAGCCTGTTTCTTGCAATGGCTGATCACTTGTAGAGAGTCTTTTTCTGTCCAATTTTAAGGGTGCGGCTTATATTTGAGTATTATCTTTTTTCTATTTTCCCCTTGAATTTTACAGGTGTGGCTTATATGCGGGTGTGGCTTATATTCGGGCCAATACGGTACTTGCTTTCAGTAGTTCTCAAGACAATGAGGGAGGTGGGAAGGAGTGCAGTAATGGCAATTAATGAGGTACACTTTTGTTTTTAAATAATATTTTTTATATCAAGGTTTGATTTGCTGCTTTTTGCACATGTATTTTATGCTAACGAATGGTGAACTGAAAAATATGTTTAACATGAAAAGTGCTTACACATTGAAAGCTATAAAATCTTAATTACTCACAAGTATCTCAGACCCAACCACCACCCACTAACATCTGTTTCTACCCATTACTTGTGCCAGTCAATACGTTTGTTCACATTCCAGCAGTGGCACAGCTCAAATGAACCCATAAAGAAATGGCAATATAGGTATGACAAAATAGGTATGAAAACAAAAACAGTGGCCCATTATCAAGGCTAGTTTTTAAAGAGAGTATAGTTTAAATATGGGACCTTTAAAAAAATTGACATCTATGATCTTGAAAACTAGTTCTTAGGCAATCTTGCCAACTGTCTAGTTTTGCTACTAAGTGGTCACTTTTGGGCGTTAAGGTACGTCCTTACGTTATCCTCTCTAGATCCTCATTCTGGTAACATAACCAACAGTCGTGGGTGTGTTTCAGCCTAGGGCCACGTGGAGCAGGCCTAATGCAGAACACTTTATGTTTTCAACTGGGTCAAGAGGGACACGGATACTTGGCCAGGTAACTATTTATGTTATTTCAATTCTCTTATAGTGGCAGCAGTTTGTGGAACCTATAGGAGATATTTGCTGAATGTGTGCCCACAGCTTATTATGCACTATATTCTGTAATACAGATAGACTCATGGAGTCTCCTACTTCTTAAATATCAGAAACAATAATTATAAAGGGTACAATAACAGACAATATATTAAAGTATTTCCCTGAAATCTGGGGCTATTCCTTTAAAAAGAGGGACATTTGTGGAGCTCAGACCTAAAGATGACCTTTTCTCCTGGGAGACATATTTAACATATTTATCAAGCAAACTATTTTTAGAAATGTAAAAAAATATAACCTTTAATTTATTAACAATTATATCCAATCATACTTTACCAGAGCATATGTTTTTTTTTTGTAACTAGCTTTGTCTCTTGAGAGGAACCTTAAATGTGAGTGAGCTTTCCATTCAGTTTCTACAATGACGTAGAACTTACAATATAGTCACAGAGATATCATACACAACTACATCTTACAACAGGACCACCCTCCCAGATGACAAATCAGAAAAGCTAATAAATCAGTGGCTGACCACAGTAAAGAAGAACTTACTGTTACGGATCATGGGAAATATTTGCAACTATGAGCATTATAAAAAAAACAATACCATTTGGGTTTACAGCTGGGAAACACTAAGAGAAATGTCATCAACTTTGATGCTATTAGTCTCTATGTTCCACGCATTTGGCACGCACTATGGAATTTTCTGACACGGTCACGTGTGCAAGAACAAGAAGCTAAATGTTGCGGATGACAAAGTGCAGCACACTTTAGTACTTATAAAAACCACTTTAAAAATAGGATCTGCTATCTGGAAAAAGCTTTCCTTCCACTTACCCATCGGACACAATGCCCTCTGCGATTTCACACACCAACACAAAGAGGAGGATGAAAGTGAAAATCCAGCGCAGGTTATGTCCCGGGAAATGAAGCCATGTGCTATGGTGAATGTGAACTTTGGAACTCTGACTCCCCCATCCTGAAAAAAGAAAAAATAAACAATATCAAAGAAATGTAATAGAATAGACCGGTTAATTACGTACATAACATATGTATAATAATGTAGTAGTTGATTTGCAATTTCAATAACAATTGGTCTGACATCATTACTGTACTATCATAAACTGATTTATGACAATAAAAATAATAATAATAATAATCTATAATTCAATCTATCTATCTATCTATCTATCTTTCTATCTATCTTTCTATAAGAAACAGTTTGTGATCCTCTGTAATAATTGTGGGATCTAACCTTCATCTCTGTTATGATCTCAGCTATGATCTCATCCAGATTGGGGGTCAAACATTAGTTTTTCAGCTATTTTTTATATCCTAGAATCCATTTAGATTTTGTTAAAGTCAAAAAACTCTGATTGGACTATTCCAAAAGGCAATCAATTTTATTGTAGATTTGCGTGTTTGGGATCACTGTTATGCCCCATGACTAAACTTTTATTAAGCAGAAGATTACAGCCATTAACCTGATATTGTTCCATAACATTTGCTGATCTACATTGGAATTCAATGTTCCCTTAGTTAGTGCAAGCTGTTCATGTGTCAAGGCAACCCAAGACATGAGGTTTCCTCTACCGTGTTTATATCTGGGATAGCAGTTTTGTGCTGGTATCTAGTGTTTAGTTTCCTATAAACATAGTTTCAGATTTATGCCCAAAAGGTCCACTTTTGTCTCAATTGTCCATAGAGCATTGTTCCAGTTTCATTGTGGAACATCTAGGCTCTCTATGGCAAACCTGACATGTACATGACTGTATTCTTGGAGTGTCATGGTTTCTTCCAATGTAAATCTCTTTTGTTTTTCTTATTGTGGTCTCATGAACAATGGTAGTAGCCAGTGGAAGAGACACCTGCAGATGCTTAGCTCTTACTTGTAAGTACCTCCTTGACCATTTTTAGGTACATACTCTCATGATTTTTGTTGGACTGCCATGTTTTGGGAGAGTGGATGTGATATAGAATTTCTCCCACTTGTACACTATCTGCAGAACTGTGTATTGATGCGGCCATTGTTTCAATACTTAAGACAACTTCTTCAAAAGTCTGTTGCATTTTCACTTTCACCAATTGCGTGAAGAACAAAATGTATTTTTTTTTTAAAGGTAGGGACATCCCAAATGAATGTCATTTCACTGACTGTAAAACTCCAATACCTTTTGTAGAATATATATGCTGCTAACATGCTGTTGAGATACAGCCTGTGATTGGCTATTACATCTAAAATAATGTTTAAATGTGCAAATAAACACAAGGTAGTTGATTTTAATAAAAATATATACCCTCAATGCCCCTTTAAGACCTAAGTGTAGATATACAAATAAGTAAATTATATTGTTTCTCGATATGTTTATGTCAATCATATCTTATTATCATACAATATTGTATAAACAGGTAATTGGATAGAATACATTGAATGCTTATAAAATTCTAATACACTCTCTTATTATATCTCGCCTCGATTACTGCAACTCTCTCCTTGCTGGCCTCTACATCACCCATCTCTCTCCACTTCAGTCCATAATGAACGCGTCCACTAGACTCACCTACCATACTCAATCCTCAATGTCTGCAGCACCTCTCTGTCAGTCACTCCACTGGCTTCCCATAGCCTCCAGAATAACATGTAAAATCTTGACACTAAAATATAAAGTCCTCAACAATATTACACCCTCTTATATCTCTGATCTTGTCTCTAAATACTCTCCCAACTGTTCTCTTCGCTCTCACTCCCGCCTTCTTTTGAATCTCCTTGCCTCGCTCCACTAGGCTATCCTCTTGCATGAAATCCTTGAAAACCTCGCTAAAAACTCATGTATCACCTTCAGCCTTTTTATGCTGAATATATTGTACCCCAGCTTCCTATACCTCACCTATAACCTCTTAACTGTAAGAGCCCGATTCAATTGAGCTATCGTTAGTTACTGTAGCCCGTAAGTGAGGCCGCAAGTTAATTTGCTATTCAATTGGTGTCTTTTTGCGGGCTCCGAATGAGTTACGGGATACAGCATTGAAAACTTTGCAATGGTTAAACCCAGAACTTACAGCCTCCCGAAGTCTTTGATCTTTCACTTTCGCAAGAGTTACGATGGCTAAAATCGCAAATCGATATTCAATTGCTCCAATTCTCCAAGGCCGCAAATGTTTTTACACCCATAAATGGCAAATGTAGGCGAAAATCCTTTGAGTGCTAGAGAGGACCTGCAAGGGGGTTTAACCCTGTCCGTAGCACAGTAAATGTGAATCAAAAAAACAATACATTAGAATTAATTGCACAACAGTCTCAAGCTCACTTTTTAGCACTTTTTTTAAAGTTTTACAGTGCTGCTCAGATGGATCTGTATATCACTTCCTTGATATAATAAATGTCATTTAAAGCACAGAAACATATATTAATGGTAACTTACGTTTTTACAATTTCTTAATTTGCACATTTGCTTGCAATGTAGGCTGTCCAAAACAACTAAGTCAGAAGTGCTCATCAGAGAACGAACCAACCTTAATAGGTGAGTTCTATAGCCATGATAAGCTTCTCTGAGAGCAACCTCTTTTAGCTCACTTGTGCCCTTCACAGGGAGAAATATCCTGTAGTATATCAGTCTGGTCCCACTCAAAAGAGTGACCCAGCCCCGAAATACCAGGCAAATCTACCCTGAACAGGAGAAACAGCAAACCCAGACGCGTTTCGGCCTTTATGGGCCTTGTCAGTGAGGTGCGGCTGAACTCCCTAAGGCACAGTGAGCAAGGGTCCACGTCTGGAGTCCCCTATTACCCTTAGGGAGACTAAACCCTAAAGGTAATTTGCATATACAAAACAACTAAGTCAGAAGTGCTCATCAGAGAACGAACCAACCTTAATAGGTTAGTTCTATGGCCATGATAAGCCACTCTGAGGGCAAACCTCTTTTAGCTCAATGTAGTCTGTCCTTCTAAATTCCAAACATATTAATATTTCTTATTGCATTACTAAATTTATAAATATATATATATATATATATATATATATATATATATAACGGATATTTGACAAACTGCAAATTAATCCTTAACAATTAAAACTGCTAATGAAACAAATAAGGTGGGGGAGGAGATGCAAAGCTAGTAAAAATTACACCTCAAAATGAAAGACAAACTATTTGTGAAAAGTGCCTAATTTAACCATAATACTATTGATAGCGTAACACATCCCCCACATGCTTTCTTACATCTTCAGACTGTCACCAGCGGAGATGCTCTTTCACAAAAGCTCTTTGTATATAAATCCCAGTGTTAAGGTTTCAAGCCTCACTTATCACATATATAGTTGTGGACCAAGAACACTGTCCGTAACGTTTGCGATGTTGGTCATGCAAAGAGAGGTCGCAACTGCAAGCCATGTACGGGGCACAACCTTTGGCGCTCATCTGCGAAGCCTCGCAAAGCGAGGCGAGCCCTCTACGGTGCAGGGCTTAGGCTGGATGAGCGCCAAAGGCGCCCATCTGCGAAGCATCGAAAAGCGAGGCGAGCCGTTGAAGTACACGGGACTTAGGCTGCATTGTAATGGGCGCAACTGCGAGCCAAGTCTGTAACTCTAAAAACCCTAAAAACTAAAAATAAAATGTAAAAATATAATAAAACACTCACAAACAAGACAGGGGGAGAGTCAGGAAGCCGGGGAGTGAGGTTGCAAGCGATTTTGAGCAATATTTGGGTGTTTTCGTCAATCCAAAATCGGCTAAGCGAGGAAAGAAATGGCACGTGGGACATTGAAAATACACAATGGCAAAGACAGTAACACTTACACGTCAGGCACGCCGGACTTTGAAAATAAAACAAACGGCCTTCAGCGCGTAACACGCAAACATTCAGCAGACACACAGAGGAGAAAGACACCAGGAAGGGACACGGGGGAGATGGTGGAAAGACACACCTGGCGTTCCCAAGCACAAAACTTGCAGGTGAACAAAATCTGCAATGGGCGGACTGTACAGTAGGCGGGAGGAAAGGCTTGCAATGGGTGCCAAAGGCACGATGAGCACGGCGAGCGGGAGAGGCTCGCAATGAGCGCCGAAAGCTCAGAGGAGGTGCTCAGAGGAGCAAAAGCCTCATATTGTGTGGCAAACAGAATTGCCAGCCTTACAATTTTAATCCCGTCATTTTTGATGGGCAAGTTCCTAGTTTAAAATAAAAGATAAAAATCAACTGTGATTTGCTTGGATCAGTGAATGCATTAAAAACTTGATTAAAGGGCAAGTGTAATTCCCTGTCAGGAGCTAAATATTTTAATTAGACATTGAGCTTTAATACAGTTCCTATTCAATGATTTAGAAATACAATATTCAATATAAAACTTACTTTCAAATATAAATGTATGTTGCTTGTCTCCACCCCTTATGCAGTCATCACAATGTGAGATTAACTGTGACAAGGAGGAAGTCTTGAATAGTCAGACACAAACTTATGTTTAGACAGGAGAAGATGCTTTACTTTGGCTGAATGAGTATGAAATGAGTTTAAATTGGAAAGGACACAAGCTTGTGTCTGACCATTTGCACCACTTCCCAGAGCTCCCTTAATGACCTCACAAGAGGTGGAGGCAAGCAGCTCAACTGCATGTTTACAAGTTTATGTTTGAAAGTGTATAGGAAATATATTACAGATTAATGCCTAAATAAAACATATTGCTCCTGTTGGGGCATTCACGTTGACCTTTAAAATGGGAAGTTATAGTATATTTTCAGGTCAAGGTATTTAGTAAATCGTTATCAACAATACAGCCCAGTAGGGTGAGTTATTCTAATTTAGAGGAGTCAAGTGTAGACATCTATTTTCACCTTAATGTGTCATTGATCTCTTAAAGCATGTCGTAGGTGCCCTGGGAGTACAATAGTAGTACAGTTACTAGATTAAAGGGAAAGTTATGCCTAAAATAATTTTTTCATATTAAAAATCATCCTTCAAGAAGAATAAATATTAGGAATCTAGCCTAGTTTTCCAGTTACCCCTTTTGTTTATGGAGAGCAGAAACCGCTTTGTGATTATTAGAACAAAAGTGTTTAAATGCACATGGAAGATTTCTGGCTTTCACTAGGAATATAATAATAATATAATGTATCTCGTATCTCTTTAATATTGTGTACTTTGTTTTATTAAGAAGTGCTTAAAAACTTTTTTTTCTGCATAGAATCGTACAAATATTTCTTAATTGGTTTCTCCCCTCTGCAGCTCATGAAGACAATGTACTTTTAAAAACAGGGGTGGCACTATCTAACACTGTCAGTGGCAACCTTCTGCAACATGCTACTTGAGAAAGGTCACTAGCAGGCTAATTTGAAATAATGCACATATATTTTAACTTCTACAAGTATACTATTTCATATAAGAACAACTTTTGTCTAGGTGTAACATCCCCTTTAAAGGTATATGAAAGTGAGCTGGGTTATTAATGCATCTGATAGAGGAGAATTTATAGTATCTGAAAAAACTTGTTTGCATGAAAAAATTCCAAAGTAAACAGTTAAACCGAAGTTTGTTGAATTTCTTGCATTTGCAAAGAGTTTTCTCTCAATGTTGATACCCCCTGAAATTCCCAGGGATAATTAGCATAACTTATACAATGTATCTTTTTGGCCTGGGGATGGTGCAGGCGTGCTCAGTTAGCACGTGTAGTCTGCCCTACTGTGGGAAGCCACATGATTTCAGACACTTTCCTTTAGCCAATCAGAATGTGCATGTCCTGCATATTGGATAAATCATTAAAAATTAGATATCTAATATGCAAATCTCAGTTGCTGGGGGTGTCTACATCACCAGCACATTTTTTTTCTTTTCATGCAAACATTTTTTGCTAGGTGGGTTATGATGCATTCTACAGGATCCTTTCATAACCCACCTCACTTGCATATACCTCTAAGCTAAACAGGAGTCTTTGTTTTTCTAATCCCTGTTAAAAGATTTGTCAAGTTCATTAAATAGAAAAGTGTTTTTTTTTAATTATATTACAATATGTTATACAAGAATTTAATTAAATAATCAAGATACACTGTTCACATACAAAGCCCTCTAATATCAGACATGCTATTTTGTCATACTGTATGGACAGTTGTGGGGATGATCCTCAAAATATCTCACTAGAGGGAATTTACTAAGAGGACACAAATGACTTCACAATCTACCAGGGCACATCGCTCAATACTGCGATTCATATCTACATGCGATTTACTAACTCTCATATATTATAATTAGGTCCACAACAGTGGGGTAATGCTCAGTAATGTGCAATGTAGCATGATATATCCAACATGCAATATTCAGATGCGTTAAGATACCTGCATGCGCCATCAAATTCACAACAGTGGTTGGCATGGAAGCGATGGTTGGCATTACGTGATTAAATGATAAACTATACTGCTATTGCGGGGATGATATGGAGCATCTCTGGTAGTTAAAGGCAAGATTTGTGTTTAGTAAATTGGGAGGAATTGGGTTTTCACAGCATGGAGCCCATAACATGCCGTAACATGCCCACTGAACATCCTCACAATGAGTTGCATAGGGCTAGCTTTTATAGCAGAAAAAGCCTTTAGCAAATCCCACGTTGTCTGAGATGTTGGATCACAGATTACTGTAGGCAATTGCACATACGCAGAATAAACTGTTTCTATTTGAATTTTGGTTTGGGAAGAAGGCAGCAAAGGAATTTTGTAATATTAAATATCATAATTTTGTGTATTGTGATAGAAAATAAGATCTTTTTAAGGTATTAGTTTTTTTTGTAAGTTAATCTTATAGAGCATGAAAAACTCGTCTATACTGAACTAGGCATTTGATTCTAAAGTTGATTCTTATTGTTCTGCTATTTTCTTATGAATATGAGTGGTTCCATCATACTAATCAGCCGCTTAGATGTGCTAATTAGGATTACAGTCTGCCTCATACTGCCCTAAAGTTATCATGCAGTTAGACCCCCTCCACAAATCTGTTTTACAAATAAGCATACTGAACCGTATTAGCAAAAAAGGAGCTGCACAATCAATACTGAATATTTCAGGAATGATTATTGTAGAGAAAAATGATTAGTACAATGTATATAAGATTAAACTAAGCTCCTATTTAGCTGATAGTACCCATTTAAAATAAAATCTTCACATACATGAAAGGTATATCCAAAATGAACTATTATCTAATTATACTAATGCTTGCCTATCCTGATCTACAGATATTCCCGGGGACACATTTGAATAGGGGACACAGGGCTGAATCAGGGCTCTGTACCCTGAAAACAGTGATGTTTGGTCATCCTTTTAGATTGACCAAGCATGCTTTTTTACTAAAATGTTACTTCCTCTCTCCTATACAGTATATATAGATGTACAATGTATTATATGTCTTTGTCCACCAAATTTAATTTTGATCTTAAAACACAAAATAAATGTAAGAAAAATGGTTTTGTTTAAATACCAAATAATAAAAACATGAAACATATTTAAAGAAAGAATAATGATAAGAAATAAATGATAAGAAATAAAACAGATTTGATTTTAATGGATTGCTCGGGTTGCAGTGCTTTGTAAATATAGAAATGGATGAAAAGTGTGGAGTATTTCAGCAGTGTATTATTCTGCCTGCTAAAACAAGGTCAAGGCCTATGTAACATATGTCATTAGTCTGCCTTCAGTTGCCAGGGACTAGAACAGAATGGTATGGTCATATGTAAATAAATGTCTATATGCAGTTACATATATACGCTATAGTCAAGCCGTCAGCTACCTTGGTATATGTTCAAACACTGAGGGTTGTGATAAACACTTAAAAAAAACTGTCTGACTCCATCATGCAGAAGGGTTACAAACCCTGTGTCATCTCACAGAAAGTAACCTCTCCCATCAGAACAACCAGGGAACTCCTGTTACAGTACAAAACTAAAGAAACAACTTCACATACACAACTGGTCACCACATATCACCCGGCTCTAGAAGGAATATGCAAAATATTTAAGGATTTACAGCCACTACTGATAGAGGACACATAACTGAAACATATGTTCCACAAACCCCTACTTCTTGCAATTAGACAGCCACCAAATTTAAGACAAACATTGGTGAACAGAAGATGGTACCAAACCTTGCAATACAAATCACTACAAACAC